>JASPKP010001978.1:0-25277 GCA_030674155.1 Stramonita haemastoma | reverse complement strand
TTGGGTTGTGTTTCTACACAGATTTGTGTGCGATAATAGAAGGTAACTCAATTTTTTTCTCGCGATTGTGTGTGTGTGGTTGTGTGGGTGGTGTGTTGCATTTTTTAAAATTTATTTTATTTATTTTATTCTTTTTGTCAAAGGTAAGGGAAAAAAGCACTTTTGTGCTTTTTTACATCCATCCCTGTGTGTCTGCTTTTTTTTAAATATCTTTTCCCCGGGCAAAACAAATGGCCTACTTTATGAAAAGCGGAAAGGATTTAAGTGTGCACACGATGTTCTGCGTGCGTTCACACTGGGGCCTTTTTTATGTCTTATCCAAGGACTTTATAGGAGTGAGTCACACTGATGTTAACTCCAGGAAAAAATCCCCCTTGAATGGGATTCAAACCCCAGGTTGTCAAATTCGAGCGCAAATGTTCTGCCATTTTTATCCGGAGGAGAGAAGAGCTGTTTATAATATCTTTAATGACATATTTGAAATATTTTATTTTGGTCCCCTTTTTTTGGTGTTGTTTGTTTATTTTTGTTCCATCAAAAAAGTTTTTGTTTTCTTGTGTGTTCAATTTGTGTGTTTATTTTGTGTTTTTTTGATGTCACAGCTTTGGGAAATCCCGGGACCAGGGGGCGAAAAGGGGAAGGGGAATTGAGGCGGGGAGTCCCCTGTGGGGTTTTTGGTAGTTAAAAAATTGTGAGCTCCACCCAAAAGGGTCGTTTAGCCCTCCCCAACTTTTCCGCTGGGGAGCCTTAAAGACAGGTGGGGGTCAAGTTGTCGTTTTTAAGATTTTTTTGATTATAAATCTATACCCTTATTTTATCTTGTATGAAATAAAAGGCATAGTTTTTTTTCCTTTTGCCTTTAAATGTGTTTTAAAAATACCCAACCCCTTTTTCTGGCACCATTAGGATTTTTGTCATTTCTCTTTTTCATTTTAGTATTCATTTTAATTTTATTATTTTTTTTGAATTGTTAGATTTTCAATCTGTTTTTTGATTGTTAGCAAATTTTAATTTCAGATTTAATATGTTTAAAAACTTCAATGGGAAAGGTTATGACACAGTGTTCAGTGTAGTGTTCTTCAATCGCTATAAACCAAGGGCCCCCCCCCCCGTGTGGGAAAACCCCCAGAAAACTTTTGCACACGTTAAAACCCCCTTTTTCCTTTCGGAAGAGCAGGGCCCTTTGTGTGGTAGGCGCGATGAAAATTTTTTTAAAAAAAAAACCCCGCATGCACCAGGTGTCTGTTAGACACCATCCCGAAAAAAAAAATGGGTGGCGCTGCACTGTGGCAAAGTGCTCTCCCCGGGAGAGAGCCTGGGGTTTCACGAGAGAAATCTGCTTGGACAAAAAAGGGGATAAAATAAAATAAAAACATGTTTCTTCTGTGATTTGCAAAGGTTGGTGTGTGGAGGACAGGCTGGGAGGAAGGACAAACTGGCAGAGGTAATTTCTCGGGGGTGGGGGTGTATGTGCAAGGGGGGGGGGGGGGGGAGGGGGGGGGGGGTTACGTGAAATTCTACTGAGATGGTTTCTGTTTTTGCCCCGGGGTTTTTTTTTTTCCCAAAGGAAAATCAGAAAAAAAGGGGCTGACCATTTTTATGAGGTAATGCTGTGTGTGTGGTCAAAGTCAAAGTTTCATTTCCAGAGGTACATTGAGGGAAAAGCAAAAAAGTTTTTTTGGGGGATAAATAAATCTGTTTTGAAAACCAAAAAAAAATAAACAGCAAGTAAACAGTAAAAGCAATGAAAAGACCCACCCCCAAAATATTAAACTTAATATTTATTAAACCCCACTGGCAGAAATTTTTTTAGTATAAAGAAATAAAATAGTTGAAGGAGGGTTTTTTTTGTAAATTGCTGGAAAAGCTTAAAATGAAAAATAAAAGGGGGGGGGGGAGAAAAAAGCTGTTAGTTATTAATTTCTTTTGTGCTTTTAGGGTCGGTGTTCCACGTGACCCCGGAGGGGGGTGCTATTTTTTTTGTGGTAAATATTCAGTTTGTACTTTTTGGGGAAGGGGGGGGGGGGTTTGTTTAGGGTGGTGCTATTTTTTCTGTTTTTGTGTTTCATGTTGGTGTTTTCCCCGATACTGAGGGCTGATGGGTCCATCTTTTTTTTACTTTCGGTAAGTCTTGTCTGCTTTGTGTCTTTTCCCGGGGGGGGGGGGGAAGAGTCGAAGGGGGGGTGGGGGGGAAATTCTTTTTATTTGTGTAGGCTGTTTTAATCTGTTTTTTCTTTGTTACTTGTAAGTACTACATCTTTGGGGGTGTGTTTATTTGTATTTAAAAAAAAATTATTTTGAGGATAACAAAAAAAGCACTCTGTGCCCTATTGTATGTTTTTTTTTTAAATTTTGGCTTGTTCCCCCCTTGTTAAACTTACTGTTTCGAAAAAAGGGAAAGGGGTTTTTTTGTGCGCAAGATGTTTTTTTTTGTGGGGTGTGTTGGGGTGGGGGTGGGTGGTGTGTGTGTGGGGGGTGTGGTTCTTTTGGCAGAGTAGTTGTTTCCACAGAATTCTTTAGGGTTCTCACTGGCTGGGTGTTTTGTTTTTTTAAGCCCCCCCCCCTCCTTTTTAAAAAAAAAAAAAATTTTTTTCCTTTAAAAAAATGATAGAGGAAAAGGGGAGAAAGGGGGAAAAAAAGGGTGGGGTTTTTTGGGGGGTTTTAAAATTGTGTGTTATTAATCGAAAAGGTTTTGAACAAGTGTGTGTCATCTTCCGTGTCAAAATTTTGATATTTTTTTACTGTTTTCAGCAGAGCTCCGGTCCTCCCGGTGAGATTTCGTAGCGACCTTTTTAACCCCCTTAGGGGGAGCCACATTCCGCTTGAGAGGGTATTTTGGGTATGTTCTGTTTTCCCAACCCCCGAAGGTGACGGAATTTGGGTTTTGAAGTGCTATTCCTTTTGCTGTGTATTTTAAAAAAAGCTTTAAAGGCCTGGCAGGTCTGCATTTTTTGGTTTCCTGGGGGTTTTATAAAAAATCCCACACTTCAATTCACCAGACTTCGCTGGGTTCAAAACCCAGATTTTTTTTATCCATGGTATTTAAGTTGAAGGGGCTTAACCACTTTACTGTGGACCCTCAAAAATGAAAAGATTTTGTTGTAAATGAGGAGGGTTTTTCACAGGGTTTGTCTCTTGTTGTGAACCCATGCATTTTCTAATGTTATTTTATTAATTTTTTTTTGTGCGTTTCGGGGCGGTGTTCCCTGATGACCCGGCGGTGGTGCCACTTTTTCTGTGGTAAGTATTCGTTTGTACATTTGGGGGGGGGGGTTTGATAGATGGTGTCAATATTTTCTGTTTGTGGTTTCAGTGTTGGTTTTTCCCCAGAACCCTGGGGACTGATAATGCCATCTTTTTTTTTCTGCTAAGTACTTGTCTGTACATTTGTGTTTTGGGGGGGGGGGGGGGGGGGGGGGGGGGGGTTTGGGGGGGGGGGGGGGGGGGGGGGGGGGGGGGGGGAGGGGGGGGGGGGGGGGGGGGGGGGGGGGGGGGGGGGGGGGGGGGCAAAAGGGGGGGGGGGGGGGGGGGGGGGGGGGGGGGGGGGGGTGGAGGGGGGGGAAATTTAAATTCATGAAATTTTGTGTGTAGGCATTTTCCCAACATCTGTTTTTTTTCTGTGGTGTTCCGGGTGGGGTACTGCGTGGGGGTTTTGGGGGTTTATTTGTATTTTTTTTTATTTGAGGATAACGGGAATAAGCATTTCAGGGTGCCCTAGGGTGAAAGGCTTTTTGTAAATTTTGTCATTCGTTCCCACGGGGAACATAATGGCTTACTGTTTCGAACAAAAAAATCGGGTTTCATTTTGGGTGTGCTAAAAGCCCATACATTTCTCTACAGCGTTATGAAATTTTAAAATTTGTGTTTGTGCTTTTTTCGGGGTGGGTGTTCTATGATGCCCAAAGGCCCGGGGGTGGGGCCATTTTTTTTTTCGGGGTAAGTATTAAATTTTGTAAATTTGGGGGGGGGGGGGGGGGTTTTTGTGTTAGATGGTGTCAAATATTTTCCTGTTTGTTTTTTTTCCGTGTTGGTTTTCCCCAGATAGTGAACTGGGGCCCCCATCTTGTTTTCTGTGGTAATTTTTCATTTGTAAAATTTAGGGGGGGGGGGGGGGGGGGGGGGGGGGGGGGGGGGGGGGGGGGTTGGGGGGGGGTTTTTATGGGATGGTGCCCTTTTAAAATTTAATTTGTTTTGCTTTTTCCGTGTTGGTTTTTCCCAGATAGCTGAGGGGAGATGGCGCCCCCTTTTTTTTTTCTGGGGTTTAAGTACTCAGCCCCCGTATTTTTGGGTGTCTTTTGGGGGGGGGGGGGGGGGGAAGGGGGGGGGGGGAAAGGGCAGGGGGAGGGGGGGGGAGAGAGGCAAGGGGGGAGGGGGGGGTTTTGGGGGGGGATTTGATGTAATTGGGTGAAGGCATTTTCTACATCTTTTTCTTTTCTGTGTTTTACACATAAAGGGTACTGGGGATGCATGTAGGGTTTAAATCTGTTTTAAAAAAAAAAAAAAAAAATTTTAAGGGATAACAGAAAAAAGCACCCCATCGGCCCTTTTCTATGCATTTTTTGAAAATTTTGGCCCAATTCTTTTCCACGGGCCCAAAAATTTTTTATTTTTTTTCGAAAAGAGGAAGGGTTTTTTGCTGTGCGCAAGATTGGTGTGTGTGTGGTGTTGTGGGGTGTGTTGTTGGGGGGTGTTTGTGGTGGTTGTGGGGGAGGTGGGGGGGGTGTGGTTCCTCTAGCAGAGTAGCTTGTTTCCACAAAATTTTGGCCTGAAAAGAGTTCTCACTGGCTGTTTTTTTTTTTTAAGACCCCCCCCCCCCCCCCCCCTTTTTTAAAAAAAAAAAAAATTTCCTTTAAAAAAAAAAGATAGGGGAAAAGGGGGGGAAAGGGGGGGAAAGGAGGGGTTTTTTTTTTGGGAGGGTAAAAAAATTTGATGTGGGTCAAAAATTTCTTTTTTCGACACCAAGTGTGTGTCATCTTCTGTTGTTGAACCTTGAACATTTTTTTCCATTTTTTTCCCCCTGACATGAAATTAAAGGGGTCTTGAACATGCATATTTCAATTTTCTGCATGTGTATTTAGATGGAAAGCTTTTAAGGAAATGGCAGGCCCTGCACTTTAAAAGTTAAACCGGGTTTGGTCATAAAAATCCACAAAAAACCTTAAATTTTCAACCAGACCCCATCGTGGTTCAAACCCACGACTTGAGGGAAACCCAAAGGTTTTGGGAAGTTGAAGGGTCTAAACCCTTTTGCCCGTGGCAAGGTTTCCATGGTATTAAAATTGAAGGGTCTTAACCATTTGTTTGGGGCTTTGGTTGGGAACCTTAAAATGATTTGGTTTGAATGAGAGAGGTAAAAAAACGGTTTTGTCATCTTTGGCTGAAGCCCATACTTTTCCCCCTCCCAGCTGTTTTGTATATTAATTTATGTTTGTGCTTTTCAGGGTGGGGTTTTCCCAGGGATGACCAAGGACCGGGTTGGTGCCATTTTTTTTTTCTGGGGGAAGGGTATTTTTTTTTGTACTTTTTGGGGGGGGGGGTTGGTATAGATGGGTCTATTATTTTTTGGGTTTTTTCTTTTTGGGTTTTCCCCAAAAGATAGCAGGGGGACGGGGGGGGCCCCCCCCCTTTTTTTTTTGGGGGAAAATAAAAAACCCCCGTACTTTTGGGGTGTTTTTTGGGGGGGGGGGGGGGGGGGGGGAAGGCGGGGGAGGGGGGAAAGGGGGGGGAGGGGGGGGGGGGGGGGGGGAAAATTTTGTTTTTCCCCGTTTTGTACATTTGTGTCTTGCCCGGGGGCGGAGGGGGGGGGGGAGGGGGGGGGTTGGGGGTTTTGGGGGAAAACAAGGGGGAGTTTTCGCGTATGGGGTTTTTTTTTTAAACGCCACCATAAAGGTAGCTTTTTTCCCCCTTTTTGGGAATTTATGCTGGGTTTTTATTTTTCCCCCCCCCCAAAACCAAAGGGTTACATAATTAGGGGGTCTTGAACGTGTTATTTTTTTTCCCCCCCATTTTGTTTTTAAAAATGAAAAGCTTTAAGGCATGGGGGTCTGCATTGAAGTTGACCGGGTGGAAAAAAAAATCCACACACTTCAATTACCAGCTGCTTTGGGTTTAAAAACCCCCAAAACTTGAGGTTCCAGGTTTAAAGTTGAACGAAAAAAACCCTTTGACTGTGGGAAACCCTTTAAAAACCTGTGAAATGTTTTATGTTGTAAATGGGGGAAGGTTTAATACAGGTGTTTGTATCTTTTTGGGGGAAAACCCCAACATTTTTTCAGCTTTTTTATTTTAATTTGTGTTTTTTTGCGTTTCAGGGTCGGGTTCCATGATAAAAAAAGGAGGGGGGGCCCCATTTTGTTTTCTGGGGTAATTTCATTTTGTACTTTGGGGGGGGAAGGGGGGGGGAGGGGTTGTGTAGATGGTGTTATATTTCTGTTTGTGCGTTTCGGTTGGTGTTCCCGATAGCGAGGAGGGGCCCCATTTTTTTTTTTGCGGGAAAGTTTTCCGTTGAATTTTTTGTTTTCTTGTTTGGAGGGGGGGGGGGGGGGGGGGGCGATTTCATGTATTTGTGTGTAGGATTTTTTAATGCCCCCCCTTTTTGTCGTTACATGTAAGTACTTTGTATGTTGTATGTGTGTATTTTTTTTAAATTTTTTTTGTTTTTTTGTTTCAAGGATAAAATAAACCTCCTTTGGGCCCGTTGTATGCATTTTTTTCGATTTTGTCACCCCTACCCACGGGCCCCCCCTAAGGGCCCCACCCCCCTAAAAAGGGAAAAGGTCATTAAAACATGTGGTAAGATGTTTCGTGTTTTTTGGGCCCCTGCGGGGCAGGGTGGTCTGTGTTTTGTTTTGGGAGAGGGGTAGTTTTTTTCAAGAAACCAGTTCTAAAAACCCCAAAATTTTAAAAAGGGTTTTTATAAAAATTTTAAATTTTTTTATTGATGGAGAAAGAGCTTCATGACAAAGTAGATGTCTTTATTAAAAAGCTAAAAAATTTTTTTTTTGGATGGAAATACAAACCCCGCCTATGCATTTTTTTTTATTCTCTTATAAAATTTTTTTTGTGGGTCAAAAAGGGCCCCCGTTGGTTAGAGGTTTTTTAATATTCCGGGGGGGAAAAAAAAATTATGTTAAAAAAGGCAATTTGTTGGATTCCCCTCCTTTGTTTATATTACAATAAAAAATTTGTGTGTGTGTATTTTGTGTGTGTGGGGTTTTCATCTATGTAGTGAGGTAGCTGCTGTTTCAAAAATTTACGGGCTGTGGGAAAAGGGGTGGTAAAACCCAAATGAAGAGTCGGGAAAGGGGGTCCCCCTTCTCCATCACAATTTAAATGCAGGTTTTTGTGGTGGGGTTTTTGGGGTGTGTGGGGTGGTAGGTATTTTTGGGGGTTTTTCCCCTTGACGGAAGTGTAAGGTGAAAGGGGCAGAGGCTGGTCTTTTTTTTTTACCCTAAGGCATGTCCAAATTCCATTGTCCCCCTTTAGGGGCCCCTTTTTTTTATAACCAACAAAAGGGGCCCGTCAGGGGGGGGGGGGGGGGGGGGGGGTTTTGAGTGTGTTTTTCGGGTTGTGTTCTTTTGTTAGGTGTGCAAAAGTGAGTGTGGTGTTTATTTAGTCTTCAAATTGGCATCTTTGTAATGTAGGAACTTTAAGGAATTTTTTTTTGTGTATGTTCGCGCGCGTTGCATTGTCAGGACAAAAAAAATATTTATTGTGTGTTCGGGGGGGTTGGCACATGCGGGACAGCTAAAAAGACTGAGAAAAGGGGGATCAGGATTTCTGAAGGGGATCTACTTGAAGGTGATGTGTGCATAACTGCCCAGTCCCCGTAATTCTCTGCATGAAATTCAGGTGCTCCTAAGGGGGAGAGTTTTCTCAAGGCAGCCCCACCCATTTAAAAAATTAAAAAAAAAAAAAATTTTATGTGTATTTGTTTGGGCTTCAGGGGTTTGTTTTTGTACAAATGTTGCCGGAAAAAAACCCCTTTTTTTCAGGTTTGTTTTTTGTTTTTTTTTTTACTGTGGGGGAAAATTTTTGGGTTAAATATAAATTTTAAAAACAAATTTTAAAAAACAATTTGTTGGATTCCTTCTCCCTTTGTTTTTATTACCAAAAAAAAAATTTGGGGTTTTTGGTTGTGTTTTTGGCAGTTTTTTGTTTCGTGGTTTTGGGGGGGTGTGCGCATGCAGTAGTGGGGTTTAGCTGTTTTTTTACATTTCACTCTGTGTTACGGGCTGGGGAACCAAGACTAAAGGAAATCAGGAAGGGGGGGGCCATCTCCCCAAATTTTGAAATATGTGCTGTGTTTTGTACTTGTATGGTGTTTGTTTTTATTTACCTTGGGGGGAAGATGAAAGGTAGAAGGTCAGGGCGGTCTTTTTCCCCCCAAGGCAGTCCCCAATCCATTTTTTTCCCCTTTTTTTTTTGGGGCATTTTTTACTAACCAACAAAAATTTGGCCCCGGTCGGGAGGGGGGGGGGGGGGGGGGGGGGGGGTTACTGAGTGTTTTTATTTCGTTTTTTTTTTATTTACTTAGGGTGCACAGGTGAGTGTGGGGTTTTTTTAGTCTTAAAAATTTCATCTTTGTACATGCCAAAATTTAGGGGATTTTTTGGTTTTTTGCGTGTGTGTTTGGGGTGTGGGTGTGTATTAGGGGGTATGTGTGTGTGTGTTGCATTGTCAGTGACTAAAGTATTTTTTGTGTTTTTAAACAGGGTTGGCACATGCGGGACAGCTAAAGACTGGGGCAAAGAGGGGAGTCAGGATTTGCTGAAGGGGGGATCTACATGAAAGGTAAAGTGTTGTGCATGGGCACTTTTCAGTTACAGCAAAATTTCTCTGTAGAAAGTCGGGTTTTCTCCCTCAAGGGAGAGAAATGTCGTCTCAAGAGAGCCCCCCCCCAATTAAAAAAAAAAATTTTGTCTGCATTTTGTATTTTTTTAGTATCGGTGGTGTTTGTACAAAATGTTTAAAAAACAAACCTTTTTTGCGGGTTTTTGGGTTTTTTTTTTTGGGTTTTTTTTTAAAATTTTTGAGGGTCAGTTTTTTTCCCAAATAAAATTTTTTCAAGCTCGTTTTTTAAAAACTTTTAAAATTAGTTTTTTTTTTTTTTTAATTTTGGGGGAAAAAAAGGGGGTTCATTAAAATGAAATTGTCTTTTTTTTAAAAAAAATTTTAAAAAATTTTTTGATTTTGGGTTTTTTGGAAAAATTAATAACTTTCAAATCAAAAAATAGGGTGTTTCGTCTTTAAAATTTTTCTTGTGGTTGTCACAAGTTTTCTTTTGGGGGGTTTAGATGTTTTTTGATTTTCCCGGGGAAAAAGGTTTTTTTAAAAAATTTGCATTTTTTTTTATTCCATCTGGTTTGTTGTATTTCCCAAAAAAAATTTTTTGGGGGTTTTTGGCGGTTTTTTTTCGGTGGGGTATGGGTGGGTGTGCTTCTGCTTTTGTGGGGGGGCTTTTGTTTTACTTGTTCACTGCTGGGGGGGTTTTAAAAGGGGCGGGTGAAACCAAGATGAAGAGATCGGGAAAAAAAGGCGCCTCCCCATTTTTTGTTAAGTGCACTGTTGTGTTTGTTTTTGTGCTTTGCATGCTGCGGGGTTTGTTCCTGTATGGTTTCCCTGTAAAGGGGAAGATGAAGGGTGAGAAGGTCAGGGCTGGTATTTTCTCTGCCCCTTTAAGAGCTGCACGAATCCATTGTCATTTCTTTTTGAGGCCGGTTTTTTATAACCAACAAAAATGGGGGGGGGGGGGGGTTTTGGGGGGGGGGGGGGGGGGGGGGGGGGGGGTTGGGAAAAGTGTTTTTGTTTTGAGTGTTTTTTTTTTTTTGTTGTTATGTGTTTTGGGGGTTTTTTGGGGGTTTTTTTTTTTTTGTCTTAAAATTTTAGCATTTTTTTCATGCAGGAACATGAGGGAAATTTTTTGGGTTTTTTTTCGTGTGTGTGTTGCATTGTCAGTGTTTAAAAGTTTTTATTGTGTGTTCACGGGGTTTTGGCACATGGAAGCTGAAAAGTGTGGGAGAGGAGTCAGGATTTGCTGAATGGGGATTTACTTGCAGGTGAGGGTTGTGTTTAGCATGTCGTTCAGCAAAATTTTTGTAGTTTGGTGCTTCCCCAAGAGCATTTCGCCCCATTTGAAATTAAAAAAAAAAAAATTGTTTGGGTATTTTTTTAGTTTATCAGAGTGGTGTTTGTAAAAATGTTGCCGGGAACAAACCTCTTTTTGCGTGTTTGTTTTGTTTTTTTTTTTTTTTACTTTGGAGAGACGTTTTGTTCAAAAAAAAAAAATTCTACAAGCTACATTTTAAAAGGGCAATTTGTTGGATTTTTTTTGTTTGTTGTATTTTACCAAAAAAAATTTTTTTGTGTGTGTGTGCGTTTTTTTTGTTTTTTTGGGGGTGGGTGTGCAGCATGCTTTGTAGTGATAGTTTTTTTGTTTCTAATGTTGACTGCTGTTTTGTTACGGGGGCTAAAAAAAACCAAGATGAAGAGATCGGGGAAAAGGGGTTTCCATCTCCTACAATTTAAAGGGTGCACTATGTGTCTGTGTGTAATTTTCGTGTGCTTGTATGTGTTTTTATTTACGTGACGAAGTGAAAGGTGGAAGGTCAGAGGTGGTCATTTTTCCCCCTTAAGAGTGTCCCCAATCCCCGGTTTTCTATTTTTTTTGTTGGTCATGTTTTTATAACAAACACAAATGGCCAGTCGTGGGTTTTGGGGGGGGGGGGGGGGGGGGGGGTTAAAACTGAGTGTTATTTCAGGGTTTGTGTCATTTTTTATTTTGTTAGGTTGTTCCAGTGAGTGTGGTGTTTTTTTTAGTTTCAAATAGCATTTTGTCCCTGCACAAAACTTTTTGAGGAATTTTGGTTTTTTTTGGTGTGTGTGTTTGTGTGTGGGGGGGTTATGTGTGTGTATTTTGGGGGTGTGTTCATGTCAGGGGGACTAAAGTTTTATTGTGTGTTAACGGGTTGGCACATGCAGCAGCTGAAGACCTGTGCAGAAAAGGAAAAAGGACTTGCTGAAGGGGGATTCTACATGCAGGTGATGCTTTGCAAGCAGTTAGTTACAGCAAAATTTCTCTGTATGAAAGTCAGGTTGCTCCCCCAAGGGAGGCAGTTGGTCTAAAGAGCGTACCACCTGTTTAAAGAAAGTTAGTCATTGAAAAGATCAGAAAAAAATTGTTAGTTGCATTCCATCTCACTTTGGTGTATATTAAATAAAATAAAGCTTGTGTTTGTTTTGTGTTTCTGTGCTTATTGCTTTATCCTCGATATTGAAGAATAAAAGAAAAAACGCACACACACACACACATCATAAACTTTCCCTACGCGCAGGGCGCACTGCACACACTGAGATTAAAAAGAAATTATTTTAGAAAAATTATAAAATGTCAAACAAAAAAGTTTATATCAGGTTACAATATCTCCATTGCTTTTGGGTTTCCTACCTTACAAAAAAAAAAACAAAAACAGGAACGAAAACCCCAAAATTTGTACTTTACCAAAACAATAAAAACAAACCAAAAAAATCAGTCTAGGGAATCGAAAATAGTGATATGATAATAATGCTACGATAATAGTAATCACCCTCCCCACAAAGGCAAATAACAATAAAAGAAAAAAAAGTAATTGAAAAGGACGGGAGGGAGGGGGGAAAAAAAAAACTTAAAAAATTTTAAAAAAAAACTCAAAAAAAAAATTTAAAAATTTTTAAAGTTTTAAAAGAAAAAAGAACCCCTACAAATTAAACAAAAAAAATACCCAAAGTTCACAGTCAGCTGTATCAAACCAAAAAATTTTAAAAAAATTAAAGGGAAAAGGTGGCAGAGGGTTAAGACCCCCTTTGCCAAAAAAATTAAACTGGAGTTTCTGGGTTGCCCCAGCCTCCCCCCCTTTTTTCCCGTTTACGAAAAAATGAACTGAAGACAAAGTCATTCGGTGGGGCTATAAAAAACGGGCCCCCATGAGGTTTGGGGAAACGCCGCAGAATTTTGTGCACCGTTTAAAACCGTTAGTTTTTGGAAAGAGACCTCATGTGCCAGTAGGAGGGGGATGAAAAAAATTATTTAAAAAAAACCCCCAGCAGCACAAAGGGTGTTGTGTTTAGACCCCATCCTGGGGGAAAAAAAAAAAGAAGGGTAGGTGCTGCATTTGTGGCGCCCGCCTCTCTCCGGGGGAGAGCGCCTGTTTTTCAGCGAGAAGTTGCTGTGACTTAAAGGGGGACAAAAAATAAAAAACAAAATAAAAAATTTGATAGTATGATCACTAAAATATCCATTATAAAAAAAAATTTGATTTGAATAAAATAAAAAAACAAAAAAAAAGGCCAAAAAAAATCAAGTCAAATTTGTAAACGTCAGCGGTTTGCTCTTCTCTTTCCCAAAGTAATATATTGCACAAATGTGTTTGTGTGTGAGGGTGCTTCATGCATGTAGTGAAGTAGCTGCTGTTTCTACTTTTCCCCTGCTGTGGGGGTTTCGGGTGGTAAACCCAAAGACTAAAAGAGTCAGGACAAGAGGTTGCCATTCCATCAAAGTTAGTGCACTGTTTTGTGTGTGTGTGTGCGTGTAATTTTTTTGTGTGTGTTATTTTTTTTTTTCCCGTGACGGAAGTTGAAAGGGGGGAAAAAGGGTCAGGGCTGGTATTTTCTCCACACCCCCTTGCTTGGCACTTCCTTTTTGTTGGTATGTTTTTACTTTACAAAGCACAAAGGGCCCCGGGTTGGTTTTTTACTAAATGCGGTTGGTTTATTTTTGAGGTTACCAGGGAGTGGATCTTCTTTTTAGTCTTCCAACTAGTATCTTTAACAGGAAAGGAACATGAGGGGAAATTTTTGGTTTTTTGCATGGGGGTTTTTGGTGTGTGTGGTGTGTGTGTGATGTGGTGGGTGTGTGTGGCATGGTACATTGTCATGCTAAAGTATTTTTGTGGGTTCACGGGGGTTGGGCACTGCAGCAGTAAAAGACTGTGCAGAGAGACACGGTCAGGATGGGCTGAAGGGGATTAAATGGACGGGGTTATTTAAAAAAATTTTTTTACCATTTTATGCCCAAGAGATTTCTCTGCTTAAAAATTTTGGGGACTAGAGGTGCCCTGGGGATTGTAAAAATCTCCCCCCTTTAAAATTTGCCAGACGACTTTTGGATTCGAACTACGATTTTGGGGACATAAAGGGAAATTGAGGGGTTTGTTTGTAAGCGCACAAAATTGAATGTCTTCAAAAACTCCATGAAAAATTTTTGAAAAGTCATCAAATTTGTACTGAGGGTGTTTTGTAAACCCCTTTTTTAACATATCTAAGGGGGAAAACGTTTCAGGCCTGGTCACAACCCCACACATGTGACGGGGACTTCCTCCTCAGGTTTTAGTACACAAAAATTGGGGGGGGAGGTTAGCCTAGGGGTCAGAACATTGCGCTGGCAAATTTGACGACCGGTTTCGGTTCCGGGTCGAGGAGATTTTTTCCTGGAGTTACTCAGTGCCGCCCCCACTTCCCCAAAGTCCTTGGGAAAAGAGATTTTTTAAAACCGAGGGCCCCGGTGTGCGAACGCACGCGAAAATTTTGCGCACACATTAAACCCTTTTCCCGCTTTTCTAAAGGTGGGCCCATCGTGTGCCGGTGGGGGAACGTGAAATTTTTACAAAAACTCATAACACAGGGACGGATGAAAAAAACCATGATTGCTTATTCTTTTATCCTCGAATAAAAAGAATAAAATAAATAAAAATAAAAATAAATAAAAAAAATGCTGCCAACACTTTTCTTTTTGACTGTGGAAAATTTTTCAGGCTGAAAAAAGAGAGGTTCAATTTTTCCCAACATGATGGGTTTTTCATTTTAAGAAAGTTTTGCAACTTTAAAAAAAAAAAAAAAAAAAAAATTAAAAGGCTTCAGCTTCAGGGGGCACACCCCCCCTGTTTTGGTTTAGGAGGGGAGGGGGCCCCAACTCCCCCCGGGTTGAACTTTCCATGTCTTCTTTCCTCTTTGTGACTCTAGAAAACCCGGGTTGCTTTGCTGTGTTTTATTTTACTATCCCATGTATTAAATTTTTCCCATTGGGGGACTTTTTAGAAACCCTGGTTGCTTTGCTGTGTTATTCATATAGTGCATATTTCGGTATTCGCTGTTTGATTTAGACATCTTTGTTGTGATGATTTTTGATAAAGACTAGCTTTTTTGGGCTGGTTTTTTGTGGGTTTAAAAAAAAGTTAAAAGTTTTTGGTGGAAAAAAAAAATTGAAAATCACCCCTGGGAGGATTAGGTGCACAAATACCCTTTCCTTACTTTCTGATGGTGTTTTTTATGATTGACCTGAGCCAATGTCCTGAGGGTTTATGTGTTATGTGGTGATTTTGTGTCACTGATGATGTGTTATGTGGTGACTGAATGTCATGATGCTTGTGCTAGGGGGTGATGGTGACTGGAAGTGTTAGGTGGTGATGATGTGTCACTGTTGTTACTGTGTTATGGGGACTGAATATCATGATGCATGTGTTAGTGGTGATGTGTGTCCCTGTTGTTGTTTGTGTGCAGAGGTGTCTGCCATGAGGAAGGGGCACGGGGGGCGCACAACGTGTATCAAACCAGGCCACAATTTGCAACCTCATCGCCCCCATCCAGGCCATGCATTTTGCAACAAAAATTTATGTTGGGGGCAGGAGATGTGACTGTGAAATAAAAGAAAGTGTCTTACAACCCCCCCCCTGTCTCCTGCCTTCAACGTGATCTTTTTCCAAAAATTGTGGACATTTTTTTTGGGTGGTTCTTTTACATGCCCCTGACTTGTGTTTTGTCTTTCGAGGGGTTTGGGGTTTTGAAATTGCTGGTTGCGTTAGTGTGAGAGGGGGAGAGAGGGGGAGGGAGAAATTAGTAAAAAATCCTGTAGAGCTCTGGGTTCACCAATGGTGAGATTTTTTGTTTTGGGACCAACTTTTCCCTGAGGTAGTCGCATTTTGACTTTGGGGGGATGTCTCTTTAAAACCCCTACATTTTATCCCGAAAAAAAATGACTAAAATTTTCGCCATCCAAAACAAATAACAAAAAATTTTCCTTTTAAATTGTCAAATAAAACCAATTAAATCGGTCAAATAAGCATGAAACCCAAACCCATTCCAAAAGTTGCTTAGGCCCCCCCCGACCGCACAGGGCATTCTGGGCGTCCCCTGTCTTTTTTTAAAACTTTTTTTTTAAAAAGGGTGTGTGACTTTAGCAGTTTGAAAGGGGGTATAAAACCAACTCGACTGTTTTTTGCTGTTCAACCCCCTGGTAAACCACTAGGGTCGGCCCAGGATGGCCACCCGTTGTGGGAAAATCCAAAAACGTTACACATAAAATGGGATAAAAACAAAACCAGTTACTTACCAAAACCATCTAAATGGGCTAAAAACAAAACCATCTAACGGTAAAACAAAATCAAAGGGGGGTTAAAACAAAACCATCTAAATAAGGTTTAAAACAAAATCTAAGTGGGTTTAAAAAAAAACAATCTAAATGGGCATTAAAACGCCTTGCCCTTCAGAAAAATATATCACTTTAACTTTTTGCAGACAGAAAAAGCCTGTTTTCTTGGGGAAATTTAAATTTTTAAAAAGGTTTGTCTGGTGGAAATCCTGAAAAGAGGGAGTCTGCGGTTTTAAAATGTTGGGCCTTTTCCCTGAACACCCCGAACCCGGAGCAGATGCCTGATGGTTACCCGCACATCCAAAGTCATGCACCCCCGGGGGGGGTTCCCCCGCCTTTAAGCAAATGAATGGGGATTGATATGAGAATGACCTGTGTGCATTTGGTGAGTTTGTTGCCTCCCTTCGGTTTTTTTTTTTTTTTAAACCCGAGGGGGGGAAAACTTTTAGGTTGCGGATTGAAAAAGTTTGTTGTTTTGGTGTTCCCCCCCCTCCTGCCAGAAGGGGTGCGGTGTATTGTTTTGCTTTTAGGTTTAGATTGTGAACAGATGGGACTTCAAAAAAACCATCTAAAGGGTTAAAAAAAAAAAAATCTAATTTGGGCTAAAAAAAAACCGTTTTTTAAATGGGCTAAAATAATCTAAAAGGGTAAAAAGAAAACCATCTAAACGGGCCCTTTAAAAACAAACCCATTAAAATGGGCTAAAATGACGATCTAAATGGCGAAAATAAAACATCTAAAAATGCAAAATACAGCCATCTAAAAGGGTTGGAAAAAAAACTTCTTTAAAAAAAAAAAATGGTTGGGTCCCATAATAGCTAGGTGGTCTTGGGGGGAAAGAGGCGCAGAGACCTCGGTTCTTTTTGGGCCCGCATATTTAGGGTGGCGCCTTCTCCCTGGCTTTTTTTTCCTTGACCCTTTAAAGGGGGCAGGTTTTGTTTAAGCGGGGCTGGTAAACATGCTCGAGGTGCAAAATCGACTGCAGCAAGCATGCACTTGGGTTTTCGCGCCCATAAAAACCTCTGAGCAAAATTTTAAAACCTCTTAAAATAACATTTTTTAAAAAACACTTAAAAAAGTTTAAAAAAAAACGCTGTCTAAAAATCCATTTTAAAATCCAACACAAAAATGCAAAAAAAATATTTATTGGGGGTTTTAATCGCCATCTCATGGGTTAAATCATCTAATGGGCAAAGAAACCATCTAATTTGCTAAAATTTAAAAACCATCTAAATAATTTTAAACACCATTTAAATGGGCTTTAAAAAAAAATCTTTAATGGGCTTAAAACCCAGTAAAGGGGCTTTAAAAAATCTCATTTGGGCCCCCCAAAACAAAAACCATCTAATGGGCTTTAAAAAAATTCAAGGGCCCTAAAAAAAAACCATCTTAAATGACTAAACAACACCTCTAAATGGGCTTTAAAAAAACACCCTCTAAATGAGCTAAAAAATCTAAAAGGGCTGAAAAAAGCCCAACATAAGACTAAAACAAAACCTCCTAAAAAGGCTAAAAACCAAACTAAATGGGCTTTTAAACAAACCCTTAAATGAGAAAAAACAAACTAAAGGGGCTAAAACAACCCCCAAACTAATGAGCCCAAAAAACAAATTTAAAAAGGGTTAAAAAACACCATTAAAGAGTTTTTAAAACCAATCTAAATAAAAAAAAACCCCTCTAAAGGGGGGTTAAACAACACCCCTTTAAAGGGCTAAAACAAGTCTAAATGGGGTTTTAAAACAAACCCCTCTAAATGGATAAAACAACCATCTAATGGGCTTTTTTTTTAAAAACATCTAAATTGGGTTTTTAAAAAAACAATCTAAATGGGCCCCTTTAACAAAACCCATCTAAATGGGCTAAAACAAAAATTTTAAATGGGCTTTAAACACCCATCTAAAAAGGGCTTTAAAAAAAACAATCTAATGGGCTTAACAACAACATTTTAATGGCTAAAACAATCAAAGGGCTAAAACAACACCATTTTCCCGGGTGGGAAAAAAACAATCTAAATGAGCTTTAAAAAAAACCCCCATTAAATGGCTAAAAAAAACCCCATCAAATGCGCTAAAAAAATTAAAAAAAAAAACCCCCCAAATAGGGCTTCTTTTTAAAAAAAAAAAATCTAAAATTAAAAAAAATTTTAAAGGGCCCTTTAAAAAAAACCTTCTAAAAGGGGCTTAAAACAACACCATCTAAATGGGGAAAACTCACTAAAGAGCTAAAACAACAATCTAAAATGGGCTTTAAAACCATTTTAAAATTTGGGGTAAAACAACACCCTAAATGGGCTAAAAACACACTAAAAAGGGCCCTTTAAAAAACTTAAATGCGCTAAAAACAACTCAAATGGGGGCTAAACAAAAACTAAAAAGGGCTAAAAACAAACCCCTCTACTGCGCCTAAAACAACACATCTTAAAACGTTTTTTTTTAAAAACCCTCGAAAATGCGCCCTTTTTTTAAAACAACAATTTAAAAAGGGGTAAAACAACACCATTAAAGGGCTAAAACAACAATTTTTAATGGGCTTTAAAAAAGCACCCTCTAAATGGGCTAAACAAAATCTCTAAATGGGCTAAAACAACAATTTTTAAAAAGGGGCCCCCAAAAACAACAACTAAAGGGGCCTTAAACAAACATCTAAAGGGCCTTTTAAAAAAACACAAAACCCAAATGGGGCTAAAACAAAAATCTAAATGGGCTTCAAAAACACCCCTCTAAAGGGCCTAAAACAAAACCTCTAAATGGGGTTTAAAACAACACCATCTAATTTTGGGCTTTTAAAAAAACACCATCTAATGCGCTAAAACAAAATCTAAATGGGCTTAAACAAAACCCTCTAATTGGGCTTTAAAAAAAACACCCCCTAAAGGGGGTTCAACACCCATCTTTTAAAGGGCTAAAACAAACCTTAAAAAGGGCTTAAACCCCATTTTTAAATGGGCTTTAAAACAAAACCTCTAAATGGCCCTTAAAACCAAAATTTTGGGGGCTTAAAAAACTCCATCTAAATGGGCTAAAACAAACACCTCTAAAATGGGTTCAAAACAAAAAACTAAATTCGTAAAAAACCCCAACCTAAATGCGCTTAAAAAAATTAAATGGGCCCTTAAACAAATCTAATGCGCTTAAAAAAACCCTCTAAAAAGGGCTAAAACAACACCACTAATGAGCTAAAACAACCCCATTAAAGGGCTGAAACAAAAATCTTTTTTTGGGCCGTTTAAACAAAAACTTCTAAATGGGTTTTAAAAAAAACAATCTGAATGGGGTTAAACAAACAATCTAAATGGGCTAAAAAAATCTAAAAGGGGTAAAAAAAATCCATCTAAAGGGGCTAAAACAATCTAAATGGGCTAAAACAACATCCCCTCGGCTTAAACAACACCATCTAAATGGGCTCAAAAACCACCTCTAAAGGCTAAAAACAATCTAAAAGGGTTAAAAAACACCTCTAAATGGGCTAAAACAAAAATCTCAAGGGCAAAACAATCTAAATGGGCTTTTAAACAACCATCTAAAAGGGCTAAAAAAAATCTAAATGGGCCCCCCTTTAAAAAAACAATCTGAACGGGCTTTTAAACAAAACCCTCTAAATGGGCTAAAAAAAAACACCACTAAATTGGACTAAAACAACACCATTAAAAGAGTAAAAAAAACATTTTTTTTTAAATTTCTTAAACAACATCAAATGGGCTTTTAAAACAAAATAAAAAAAATGGGCCCCCCTTTAAATAAAACCATTTTAAATGGTCTTAAACAACAAACTAAAAAGGGCTTAAACAAAACCATTCTAAATGGGCCCCCAAAACAACAATCTAAAGGGCCCCAAAACAACATTAATTGGGCTAAAACAAAAAACCATAAAACAAAAATCTAAATGGGCTTAAACATACCTGTAAATGGGCCCCAAAACAACAAATTTTAAAGGGCTTTAAAACAACACCATCTAAAGGACTAAAAAAACCATCTAAATGGGTTTAAAAAAACCTCTAAATTGGCTTAAACACCCGTCTAAAAAGGGCTTTTAAACAAAAATATCTAAAAGGGCCCTTTTAAAAAAAAATCTAAAATTGGCTTTTAAACAACACCATCTAAAGGGCCCCCAAAACATACCACTAAAAAGGGCCTAAAAACAACATTCTAAATGGGCCTTAAACAACACCATTAAAAGGGCTTAAAAAAAAAACCATCTAAAAGGGCCTAAAACAACGCCATCTTTAAAAGGGCTTTTTTTTTAAAAACACCCTCTAAATGGGCCCCAAAAAAACTATTAAAAGGGCTTTTTTAAAAAAATCACAAAGGGCTAAAACAACACCTCTAAAGCGCAAAAAAAAAACCCCCTTAAAAGGGCCCTAAAACAAATTCTAAAAAGGGCTTTTAAAAAAACCCACTAAATGGGCTTAAAAAAAACCATCTAAATGGGCTAAAAAACGCCTTAAATGGGCTTAAACAAAACCCCCTCAATGGGGCTAAAAACAAACCCCCAAATGGGCTAAAACAACAATTAAATGGGCTAAACAAAACCTCTAAATGAGTAAAACAAACTCTAAATGGGCTTTTTTAAAAACACCATCTAAAAGGGGGCCCCTTTAAAAAAACAATCTAAATGAGCTAAAACAACACCATCTAAACGGGTTTTTAAAAAAAATCCAAATGAGCTTTTAAAAAAACCATCTAAAAGGGTTAAACAACCCATCTAAATGGGCCTAAAAAACAAAAAACCCCAAAGGGCTTTTAAAAAAACACATCTTAATGAGCTAAATCAACAATCTAAATGGGCTAAACAAACAAACCCTCTTAATGGGCTAAAACAACACCATCTAAAAGGGCAAAAAACAATCTAAATGGGCGAAAAAAACACCATCTAAATTTTGGGGTTTAAAAACAACAACCATCTAAATGAGCTAAAAAAACAATCGAAATGGGCTTAAAAACACCCTTAAATGGGCTAAAAAAAACACCATATAAACGGACTTAAAAACAACAATCTAATTGGGTTAAACAACAAACTAAAAGGGAAAAACAAAACCCTCTAAATGAGGTAAAACAACAATCAAATGGGCTTAAACAACTCTAAAAAGGGCCTTAAAAAACCCATCTAAATGAGGAAAAAAAAACACATCTAAATGGGCTTAAACAACACCATCTAAATGGGCTGAAACAAAACTCTAATTGGGCTAAAAAACCCATCTAAAAAAAGCCAAAACAACATCTAAAAAGGGGTAAAACAAAAATTAAAAAGGGGTTTAAATTTAACAATCTAAAAAGGGCCCAAAAAAAAATCTAAAAAGGGCAAAAAAAAAAATTAAATGGGCGAAAACAATCTAAATTTAGCTAAAACAAAACCTTTAAATGAGTAGAACAACATCTTGGACTAAAAAAAATTCCATCTAAATGGGGTAAACAAAATCTAAATGGGCTAAAAAAACAAAACTAAATGGGTAAAAACAACCCGTCTAAAATGGGCTTTTAAAAAAAAAATCTAAATGGGTTTAAAACAACATCTAAAAGGGCTTAAACAACACTATCTAAATGGGCTAAAACAACAATCAAATGGGTTTTAAAACAACAATTTTAAATGGGCTTAAAAACACTATTAAAAGGGCTAAAAAAAAACCCTCTAATGGGCTAAAAAAAACCTCAAAAAGCCTTAAAACAACACCATCTAAAGGGCTTTTAAACAAAATCTAAAGGGGGTAAAAAACACCCTCTAAAAGGCTTAAAAAAAACTAAATGAGGTAAAACAACAATCTAAAAAAGGGGGTAAAAGATGGGAGCCACAAACAGGTAAAAAAACCACAATCTGCTTGTCACCTCAGTCACAAAGGTGTAAATCAAAGGAAAAAAATGGATTCACCTAAAAACACACATGGTAAAAAAAGGAAATCTAGTCCCACAAAACACAACACACACACCACCAACACACACACACACACACAACACACACACAACACCCCACACAGGTATATTATTTATACAATACATCATTTTAAAATATTTTTAATAAATTTTTTATATAATTTTTATAATATATATATATATATATTATATATAATAATTATATTCCACTCGTATAGAGGCAACCACAGGCCCACACAGAGATACCCAAGGAACTTCACTTTGGTGGTCACTTCCCAATCCAAACCCGTAGAGTTTATAAAAAGGGTATTCTTTTTATTCCCGGATAAGGAATAAGACAGTGTTTTTCACATCCAATCCCCGCCTGTATGCGTTTTGTAAATTTTATAGGGTATCTTTCAAAAAGCGAACAGGTTTTTTAAAGTGTGGCAAGTTTTTCTGCATTTGCACCCTTGGGCCTGTTTATAGTCTCGTCAAATGACTTTTTAGGGGGAGTGGAGTGTGCATGATGTTAACTCCAGGCGAAAAAAAAAAACCCTTAAACGGGAAACAAATGTGGGAAAGTCGATTGCCAGCGGATCCAGGAAGGACGGGGGCACGATGGTTAAGAGTTCGTCTGCCAATATGTAAACCCCAAGTTTCTGGGTTCTTCCCAGCCCCTTTTTCCCAGTTTGACTAAAAATTCGAACTGAATGTCAAAAGCATTCGGAGAGACTATAAACCGGAAAAGGGCCCTGTGAAAGGGGGGGATGCAGAACATTTGCGCACATGTTTAAAATCCGTTCTGCCTTTCGGAAAAAAGTGGCCATCGTTTGCGGGGTAGGAGGGATGACAAAATTATATTTATAAAAAAACCAGAGCACACGGTTTGTGTTTAGCACCCTCCCTGAGGGGGGAAAAAAAAATGGGTAGGCGCTTTCATTGTGGCGTGCGCCTCCCCGGGGAGAGCAGCCCGAATTTCATCGGGAAATTTGCTGTGACTTAAAGTGGTATAAAAAAAAAATAAAAAAAATATCTAACCATTATGCTATTGTTCCCCTTCAATCACAATCGATCATTTGGTTGTCCCTTCCCAAACCAAAACCGCGAGTACATAAAAACAGGTTTTCAGTCACGCCAGGGCATCAAGATAAAAACTCCCACCCCCTGCACTTCCACACGTAAAGGGACTATGTTCTCTTTCAATCAAAACAAAAAACTCCACCCCACCCCAAAAACCAACACAACTATATCTAATGACAGATTTTTTCCAGAGGGAAAAGGGATATTATAGAGTCTAAAACCCACCGGACCATCGGAAGTCAACCCCGTAGGTGGGAAAGGAAGATGCATGCTGCCCGTCCAAAATTCCCAAAAACCCCAAAAAAGGTATAAAACAACAATATCCAAGCAAAAAATGGCATCACTCTTGAAGCAACCATGGAAAAACAAATAAGCTGTAACTCACCTAGGAAGGGGTCCCACACTGAAACAGCAAAAGTGCCAGGATTTCATGAGCCCCAAAAATCACCTGAAAACTTGACACACAAGTCAATAGAGGTAATAAATCAGAGCACCCCCCGAAACCTCCGGATTGCAGACTGCAACAGCTTGACCCCAGCCCCTCACTGGGGAACCGACTAACAAAAAAAAATTTCATTCACAAAGAAAAATTCCCTCTGATAAACAACCCCCAAAAAAAACACCCGTTAAAAAAATTGTTCCAGGCACCAACCTTTCCCTAAAGAAAGAAATGACCCCTCTCCCCCTTCCCAAACTTTGCCTAAAAAACTAAAACTGTTCTTACAAAAAACCCTTCCGTCAGCAAGCTTGGCCCAACCCCGATTGCCCACACAAGAAACCCCCCCCACCCCTCCCCTTCTCCCTCTTTTTTCTGTGGATGAAAAAGACTTTTTTTTAAAACCAGGGTGTGTGCAAACGCACCCAGAACATCTTGCCACACGTTAAAATTTGTTCTGTTTTTAAGGTAGGCTTCTGTGCGGGGGGAACAGATAATTTGAAAACGGCTACCCCTGGTCTGGGTAAAAAAAGTAAAAGGGGGTTATTCCCCTTATTGTTAAAGTTTAAAACAAACCAACAAATCAGTCTTCCCCTCCCCCCCCCCCCCTCTCTCTCTCTCCTCTTCTCTCTCTCTCTCTCTCTCTCTCTCTTCTCTCCTCTCTCTCTCTCTCTCTTCAAAAAAAGGATGTATGGTCACTGTGACACCCCTCCTTTTCTTCCCCCTCCATGGCTGCACAAAAAAACCATGTGAAATTCCAAGGCAACCCCTTCCCATCATTTCACATTTCAAAAAATTTATTATCTCCAAATAGAGAAATTCATGTGGGTTAAAGCCCTCCAGAAAGTAAATGGAAAAAAATTTACACATAGGAATAAACACGGACGATCTTAACAAAAGACAGGCTTCTAAAAAGGATGGACAGAATATTGCCCCGCCTGTATAAACCCCAAAACTCAGGGATCCAGAGGTCTGAAGCCACACCTGACAAAATCCCTCCCTTTCCGGAAGAGGGGGTTTGGGAAATAGCTGTGAAAACGATGAAGAGAGGAAATCGCGGAATAGAAAATGTCGCGAATGGTCAAAGAAGGGGGGGAAGCCCCTGATTAACACCCTGTAATCTGCAAAGATTGGCAGCAGAAGACTGGCCTAACCCTGGACCATTTTATAATCATTCACCTTCCCCAGAAAAGGGAACCTAAAACAAAGCCAGAATATGGCACAATCACTTTGATTTGCAAACCAAGAAAGTCATGCTGAAGTTTTAGGAACCCCTGAAGCCAAAAGCAGAGTGCATTGCTGAAGAACAGGCAGGTTCAGGGGGCGAAGTACAACGAGCGATTTTAAAGCTAAGATATTATGCGAGAAGTCCCTTCAGCATCAGCAAGACCTTTTCCAGTTTTTGTGGATTTCAAAAGGGGGCCTTTTTGACAGGGTATGGCATGCAGCTCGGGGCTACCGGGGGCTGAAAAAACATCAATGCAACTGATCGGAGTCATTGAGGAGCTCAAAAACAAAGCCATAGTGCAGCCTATTTCAATGGTGGCATGGGGGATTGGTTCAGGACGATGGTCGGCGTCGAAAAGGCTGCTTGCTCTCACCTACCTCTTTAACATTTCCCTTTTGAGAGAATCATGACTGATGCACTGGAAGATCATGAAGGGAAAAGTCGGTAGGGGTGCGAACAATTGCCCAAATTGCGTTTTGTGATGACATTGATGGGCTGGCAGGGAAAGAAGAAGGGGTTAGTTAGGTTATGGTTTTCCTTTAAAAGACTTCAAAAAGCTTTGGCATGGAGATTTAGTGTGCAGAAGACCAAACTGGACCAACAAAAATTAGGTATAACACCAAATCAGGGTCATTGGTCAGAATTTGGAAACGGTAAAAAAGCTTCAAGATTTGGGAGCAATTGTAACAGACAAAGGGGGTCCCAAACCTGAAATATCGCAAGGTTGCCAGACTTTCAGCACCCACAAAATGAAGACCATTTTGGAGAACGGGAAAATCTCGCTCAGTCAAAGTCAGGCTGATGCACATTGGTATCCAAAAAATTTTTTGGTTTTGCTTTGAGTCTGGACCCCCCACAGCGGATCTGGAGAGGAGAATACAGGCCCCAAAAGATGAGATGCTTTGCAGACTCCTTGGATCTCTTACAAAGACCACTTATAACAAGGGAAATCGAAACGAATCGGTCAAACCATCAGGCCCTTTTGAAGATCTGACCCCCGTCAAAAAAAAGCAAACTGAAGTGGTATGGGACTGGCAAGATCAAAAAAGGGCTTGCCAGCGATTCGCAGGGAAATGTGCAAGGCGGGAGAAGGAGAGGCAGGCAGAGAAAAAAAGTGGGGGGGCAAAAACCGAGGTGGACGGGCCTAGGTGAGTGAACCCTGAGAAAGGTGAAGACAGAGGGAAATGGAGGGCTTGTTGCGAGGTCTTCCCTGGGCCCCCCTCGGTCTAAACGATAGGGTTTTGAGAAGAAAAATAAAAATGCACAGTACATAAGCAATATTTCATT
>JASPKP010001977.1:10000-25288 GCA_030674155.1 Stramonita haemastoma | reverse complement strand
TCATGCGTTAAAAAATAAGCTTTCTTAGCATTTTTATTGAATTTAATCCCCTCATAGCGCAAAAAAAAAAACAAGCAAAAAAAAAAAAAAAAAAGGAAATGTCCCGCCAATATTTTATTCCTGTAAAAACCCGTACAGAAAATATTTTCAGTTTGTTCAGTTTATTGAAATTAATTTTTTTTTTTTAAAAGAAATAAGTGGTTAATTTTTTAATATTGAAGTTGATCTCACGAAAAATAAAAAAAAAAAGGTAAAAAAAAAGAATGAAATTTTAAAAAAAACCCCCGTCCTTTTCTTTTTCCCTGTTGAGAAAAATGTACCCCCCAGAAATATTTTTCTTTTTTTTTGTTTATTAACAGTTCACGTTTAAAGGAATAAGGGATTAGCATTCAATTTTAAAAGTTCGATAGGAGCCCGGCCAAAAAAACAACAACAACAACAACAAAAAAAGGGGGAAAAAAGAAAAAAGAAAAGAAAAAAAAAAAAAAATAAAAATAAAAGTTCGCTGTGACAGCTTCCTGCTAGAAAAATGTCCTTAGAATTATTTCGATGTTTCGTTTATTGAACATTTCATTTTTTTAGGGATTAACTTACTGGTATTTAATATTTGGGGGGATGGAAAAAAAAACACCGAGTGTTTTTCCCAAATATCCTGATATAAAAGAATCATAAAAAATAGAAGTTAAGTAGATCATTTTTCAATACAAAACAAAAAAAAAAAAACAAAGGGGGGGAAAACGAAACAAAGAAAAAGAAAAAAAAAGAAAAAACGTACAAAAAAAAAAAAAAAAAATCTTCCCCAATACATTATTCCCCTGATGAATAAAAACCCCTAAAAATAATATCTTATGATTGTTTTTTTTTTGAATTTTTTAAAATTAAAAAAAAATTAAACTGATTATTATTTGATATTGTAGCAATAGACCTTTTAAAAAATCAAACAAAAACAAAAAAAGGAAAAGAAAGAAGAAAAGGAAAGGAAAAAAAAGAAAGAAAAAAAAAGCGAAAAAAAAATCCATTTCAATACTTCCTTCCCGCTGAAAAATGTGCACATTCAATTTTTGCAAGGTTTGTTAAAAAACCATGTCCTCTCTTCTAAGAAACAAGCGATTAGAGTTTTATATTGAAATGAAAACACCACATACAAAACAAAAGAAAATAAGGAAAAAACCCCGAAAAAAAAAAAAAAAGAACACAAAAAAAAGTGTTGTTTTTAATTTAATCCGCAATCCAAACATTACCGTCTAAAAAAGCACGTACAACTTTAAATTCTCTCCTATTGTTCTAGTTAATTGAGCATTTTCATTAAGAAGAAAACCCCAAAAATAATTTAATTTTGGGTATTAAAATTTTTTTTATGGATTTTCCGTAGAAACGAAACAGCAGCCATTGTAAAGAAATTAAAACATTGAAAATAAACCCCCTTTTTTGCTTTTTTCTTTCTTGTTTTTTTTTTTTGGTGGATAAATAAATGAAGGTTTCCCCAAAAATGTCAAAGTAAAATAGTAGAAATCGGATATTTGGTTCTTTAATTTTTTTTTTTACCCCGAAAAAAAATTAACCACAAAGTAATTTTTTTATGAAAAAATTTTTTTCCCTTTTTGCTGTAAATGAAAAGGTTCCCTATAACGAGGGTTTGGGGAAAAGATACATTTTTTCAAAATAAAAACAAAACTTCAACCCCTGTGGTTTTAAAAACCTGTTCAGTATTTTGACACATTTTAACAGCTACCTTTCCCCCATTATATTGAACAGATTTAGCTTGCACAAACGCACACCGAAACAAAGGCCAAAAAACAACCCCAGAAACACAGAAGAGAAAAATTGAAACACAAACGCAGAGGTCAAAGAAAAGAGAGCAGACACAAAAAAAAAAAACTTGCCCCTACATAGATTTTAAAAAAAAAAGTAAATTTAAAAAAGGATAAAGCGGATTTTTAAATGTCCAACAAATTCCCTTACCGAAAAAGACTTTCTGGTTATTTACCGTACCTAGTCACCTTGTTTTCTTCTTTTCAAAGGAACGAACATGAAAAGACCATGTTTTGTGTTGTGTTGGTTGTGGTGGTGGTGGTGGTGTGGGTGGTGTGGGGTGGGTGGGTGGGTGGTTTGTGGTTGGGGGTTGTTGTTGTGGGGGTTGTGGTTGTGTGTGTGTGTGTTTGGTTGTGTGGGGGGGTGAGGTTTTTGTTGTGTTTGTTTTGTTTTGTGGTGTGTGGGTGTGTTTGTTTTTGGTGTGTGGTTTTGTGGTGGTTTTGTGTGTTTGGTGAGAGAGAGAGACAACCACGATAGAGAAGAGGGAGAGGAAGAGAGAGAAGAGAGAGGGGGGTGTGGGTGTGTTGTGTGTGGGTGTGTGGTGGTGTGTGTGTTGGGGTTTTGTGTGGTGTTAAAAAACAGACAGACAGTAATAGACAAAGAGGACAGGGGCAGAGACAGACGGCAGAGAAGATGGGGGAAAAAAGAAAGACAGAGACAGAAGACAGAAAAAGAGACAGAGAACCAAAAACCCTAAAACCAAAAAATAAATTAATTTTAACTTCAAAACCCCAAAACGCATGATTCGACTTTTTAAAAAAATTATCACATGGGGACTGTTTAAAAAATCTTGGTCTAAAAAAATAAAATTACCCCTCTCCCCCCCACCCCCCCCCCCCCCCCCCATTTTTTAAAGGTGCTTTTACTAAAATTGCCTCCTTTAAGTTTTTCTAGGGTTTAAAAAACCCCTAAAATAAGCTTTACAAATTTTTATGATTTACAAATTTGTGTGCCTGTAATTTTGGACTTTTTGGATTTGAAAAAAGAAATTAAAAAGCGCTTTTAAAAAAAGTGCCCCTTTAAGGACAACGGAAGGGGGGTGGGTTGACGAGAAACCCGTAGAGAAAAGAGGCGGGAAGGAAAAGGCAATAACCGCACGTTTTCCGCATGGACATGCTTTTCTCTCTTGTCTCTTTTTGTCTGTCGCTGTTTGTTGTGGTTTGTTTGTTTTTTGTTTGTTTGTTTGTTTGTTTGTTTGTTGTGGGGTGTGTGTGTTTTTGGTGTGTGTGTTGTCTGTCTGTCTGTCTGTCTGTCTGTCTGTTTCTTCTTCTCCTTTTCTTCCCTCTCTCTCTCTCTCTTCTCTCTTCTCTCTCTCTCTTTCTCTCTCTCTCTCTCTCTCTCTCCACCCCCGCAGCCACAACACACACCCCACCACTCCACTCACTCCCCCACAACCACAAAAACACACACACACAACACACCACAAACCAACGGAAAAAATTCCCTTTTGTGTGTGCTGTGCGAAAAACCGTGAAGCACAAACGTGCTAAATTTGAAAAAATTTTAGTTACGGGAACAGACCCCCCCCCCCCCCTTAAAAAAAGAAACCCAAAAAAACTGACCTTGAAAAATATAGATTTTTTAAAATTAGAAAGAGTAATAAAAAGATGATACAAACACCAACAAAAAAAAGGGTAATTTTAAATCGACCATAAACCAAAATAAAATGAGAGAAGATTTACAAAAATAACCCAAAACCCAAACAAATATAAAAAAAAAAACAAGGCATTTTCCAAGAGGATCTCGATCCATTTGTTGAAAGTTTAAGAGTTTATTTTAATCTTCGGGTAATTTGCTATCGGGAATTGAAAAATTTGAAGTGTACTGAAAGGGGGAAATACGAGGATCTTGTTTGTAGAGTTTAAAGTTTAGAAATAGGTTTTCATGGCTACGAAACCCCGCGCGCCCGCGCGCGCGGGTTGTTTGGGGATGTGTTGTGTGTATGTGGTCTGTTGTCTGTCTGTTGTTTCTGTTTTTCTTTTTTCTGTCTTTCTGTCGGTCGGTTGTCTGTTTCTGTCTGTCTGTCTGTCTTTTTGTTTTGGGGGGTTTTTGTGTGTGTGGTGTGTGTGTGTGTGTGTTTTGTGTGTTTGGGGGTTGTTTTTTGTGTGGTGTTTTGTCGTGCCCTGTGTTTTTTGGGGGTTTCTGTGTGGCAGACAAATTAGAAAGAAAAAAAAAAAGTTGAAATAAAATTTTGGAAAGAAAACGCAAGAAACAAAAAAATAAATAAAGAAAAGAACAAAAAAAAACAAAAAAGGGGGAAAAAAAAAAAAAAACCAAAAACCCTACACACAAACGAGGTCAAAAAACCCTGATGTTATCTAAAATTAGATACCTGTCCCTTCAACACAAAAAACCCAAGAGATAAAAAAAAAAAAAGAAAAAAAAGTTAGCAAAAACACGACCCAGTACAAAAAACGAAACCCCTAATATGTTGCAGATATAAATCCCCAAAAACTGACACACAAAACAAAAAAAAAAAAAATATGAAATTTAAAAAAAAAACAAAAAGCACACCCCTTGAGAAAAGCCAAGAACATTTTTCTTTTAAAATAGAGAGAGAGAGAGAGGGGGAGAAAGGGGGTTTGGGGGAGAGAGAGAGGAGAGGGAAACAACAGAAGACAGACAGAACAGACGACTAACTGGGGTTAAAATGAGATTGAATAACCAACGCCGCACACACCCGCCAGAGAGAGAAGAGAAGAACAGGAAGAGAGAGAAAAAGGCTTGGACTTGCCTTTTCATTTTAAAAAAAAACGGTTTCAAGTGGAATTCAAAGCTTTAAAAATTCGCAAAAAAAAAAAAAAAACAAAAAGAATGTTAGTTTTGAAAAGAGGGTTTTTTTTTTGTTCTTTAGTTTTAATGATGTTTTACCCAAACACACACAAAAACACACACCCAACCCACAACCAAAACCCCACCCCAAAACCCCAACAACAGAAAAGAAAGAAGAGGAGAGAGAGAGGGGGGGAGAGAGGGGAGAGAAGGGGGAGGGGGAGAGAGGGGAGAGAGGGGAGGGGAGAAGGGGGGGGGAGAGAAGAAGAAGACAGCAGACAACGACAGGGGCAGAAACGACGAAGACAGAGACAGGGGACCCAAACAGACAGAAGGGCAAAGAAAGCAGAAAGAGAGAGAGAGAGGACAGAAAAAAGTTAGAGAGAGAAAAAGGGGGAAGGGGGGGAGAAGAGGAGAAAGACCGAACAAAACAAGCACCAGTAAGACAGAAATTTGGAGGGGGGGGAAAAACCCCCCCCCCCCCCCCGACCCCCCCCCCCCCCCCACCCCCACCCCCCGACCCCCCCCTGTCTCTCTCTCTCGCTCTCTGCAAGCAAAAGGTCACAAATATATAAGCACCTCAATCTTCAATACAATTTTGGTACAGAATTTTTGTAGGGCGGGTGCGGTGTGCAAGGATCGAAGCATACTTTTAACGTCTGTATGTAAAAATCAGTGCACAGAAGAAGAAGAATAATGATAATAACATATACACCCTTCTTTTTTTATCTTATGCTCTCACCCACTGATATTTTTCTTGCCCTCTTTATGAATGAAAAGTTCAAAGTCAGCCTCGCCAATTTTTTTCTTGATTTTTTTGGTGTTTGTTTTTCTGCCTCTCCGCTAGAATCCGAGGTTTTGCAATGGTGAGATTTTGCGTATGGGGCGGGTTTTCCCCCCATCATTTAATGGTAATCACATTCCGATGTCGGGGATGGTGTTTAATCACGAAACCGTGTGCATTGTGTTTTCATTTTAATGTTGTCATCCGCTCTTACCACTACGCAATGGCCTACTCTTCCGAAACGCGGAGCGGGTGTTAATGTGTGTGTAGATATTCTGTGTGCGTTCTCATACCATGGCTTTGTTTATAGACTCATCCAAAGGACTTTTGGAGGAGTGGATTCAGCGAATGCGTCTATCCGTGTGTGTTTGTGTGTGGTGTGTGTGTGTGTGTGTGTGTTGTGTGTGGGGTGTGTGTGTGTTTTTGTGTGTCTGTGTCTGTGTCTGGTTCTGTGTGTATGATTCTTGATTTATATGTGAAGTGTTGAGTGTGTGGGTGTGCAAGCATGCACACAATGTGCGCACGTGCCACATATACGTACTGACGCCCCCAATGACAAACGCGTCAACACAGACGTAACCTTTGGCGAATCTTTATCGAACGGGGGTTTTGCGCCAGGGACACGAAAAGGAAAAAAAAACTTAAACCATGAACACCCCCCCCCCCCCCCCCCCCCCCCCCCCCCCCCCCCCCCCCGCACACACACACATAACACACACACGCACACACACACATACACACACACATACACACACACGCCCACAAACCCCACACCCCACCCATACACACACACAAACAGACACACACACACAAACACACCACACACACACACACACACACACCCCACACACACCACACACACACACCACACACACACACACACAACACACACACACACACACACGCCCACTTGCAGGCGCAATAGTATCGAACCCCATGTCATGTTTTGACAGCTTGCCTCACTCACATCTGACAAGATGGGACCACAGCAGTCGGCTCCATCGATTGAAAAAGGGGGTGGGTTCCTTTTGCAGCAAAACATTAGTTCTGAGTAAACCAGAATAATAGGAACGAGAGAAGACAGAACCTGTTGACAGATTCCAGGAAAGAAGAGAAAGAAAAATAAAAAGGATGAAAAAAATGAATAGATATTGAAAATGAAAGAAAAGATATAAAAAAAAGGAAGAAAGAAAGAAAGAAATGGAGTGGAGGGAGAAGAAAGGAAGAAAGAAAGAAAAAGAGAAAAAAGAAAGAAAGGAAGGAAGGAAGGAAGGAAGGAAGGAAGGAAGGAAGGAAGGAAGGAAGGAAGGAAGGAAGGAAGAAAAGGAAGTAAGTAACAAAAAAGAAAGAAAGACAGAAAAAAAGAAAAAAAGAAAGTAAGTGACAAAAAAGAAAGAAAGACAGAAAAAAAAAAAGAAAACAGGAAGGAAAGAAGGAAAATAAAAACATTATAACGGACAGAAAAAAGGGAGACGGTGGTGAGGGCGGAACTCACATTAAATTTACTAAATTCCGTTCTATGTTTTTTTTATTAAACTTTTTCATTTTTATTTAGCACTTATTTCATTTTTTTCTTTATTTCTCCCTCATTACTTATATTCTAATGACAAGTAATGAAAATTTTCAGATTCTAAAAATGTTTGAATTTGTATAGCTAGACAGTAAAATAAATCAAACTATAATCAAGAATTTTTTTTTAATCCGCCTCAGGGGCTTCCAAAATAAAAGGCGGAACAACTCCCCTCTCCCCCCCCCCTCCCCCCCCCCCCCCCCCCCCCCCCCCCCCCCCCCATGCTTTTTAACATAAGAAGCTTTCTCTTTATCGCTTTTACGTGCGCTTAGCTTTCACTTTGTATTTATGCCAAGTGAGATTTTTTTGTGTTTGTTTTCTGTTCAATAGATATAAGCCGTCTTCCAGGGAAAGACAACTGTATTTTTCAACATAGAACAATTTCCCAGGTCAACCTCGGTGCACACCTGCCAGTGCCTAATCCTACCTGTGTACATAAATACACCAAGAGATCAAATTCGCACAAAAACGATCTTGTTAATAATGTCAGTGTTAGAGAGTATTACGGAAACAAAAATAAGAAACCCTACCATGTATCCAAAACGTCAACAAGGCATTGAATTTCTGCACTGGGTGAATTGTATTGTGCGTGAGTCTATATACCATCTGCCAGACAAAAACATTGAAATCTTACCAGCCGCCATGGCGCAGTGGTTAGTGTCTTGTGTTGCGGACTGGAAGGTCGTGAGTTTGAATCTCATAAGAGTTAAAGGGGTTTTATGGGAGTCTGGCCGGCTCCCACCCAGAGTGAATGTAATATGGAATCATTGGGAAGACTGGGATCACATACTCCACCTTCATTCATTTTACCGGTGTGATTTAGAGAATGTTCCTTCAAGTACCTGACCAACACTGTAGGTGTCTGTATCTCTCGGGGGCGGTTGACGCCAAGATATATTATGACAGGAAGCGTAGAGTATAGCCCTGTCACGTACTCTCAAAACAAGATGCACTTCCATAGCAGCATTGTTTACATCATTTTCATCGTCATTGATCACCATGCAATACAAGAAAATTGTCTATGATTCTGTGGCTCACAGAGATGAGGCAGCAGTTTTGTTTTTCAAATTAAAATGTTTTACCTTTGGAGCACACTGTATAAGCTATTGGCTTGTTGTTCACAATGCTTACGTGGTATTATAACCATTTTTTCCTTAATTAACATCTATTTTAACTAATTATATCTGCCAAGTGAATTTTGTAGCAGATGTGACCTGTCGTATATTATATGCAAGATTTCATACATACACAAAGAAATCTCCTTGGGAAGATTTGGACTAAACTGTGTTTATGTGCCTCTGTCAGTTACACTTCACTTGATGGGGAACATTTGATCCTTTCAGAAGACCTGTGAGATTTACAGCTAATCTGTTTAAAGAGAGACTCACAGGCTTGCCTGAGAGAGAGGAGAGAGAGAGGAGAGAGAGAGAGAGAGAGAGAGGAAGAGAGAGAGAGAGAGAGAGAGAGAGAGAGAGAGAGGAGAGAGGAGAGAGGAGGGAGGGAGGGAGGGGAGGGAGGGAGAGGACAGAGAAGAGAGACAGAGAGACAGAGAGAGAGAGAGAGAGAGAGAGAGAGAGAGAGAGAGAGAGAGAGAGAGAGAGATAAACATACAGACAGAAAGAGAAGAAAATAGACTTAAAGAAGGAAGAAGAAGAAAACACAAAGAAACAGGGACAATCAGCAGGAAAACAGAAATCCCACACCGCAAGAAAGAAAAAAAGAAAAAAAAGAAAGAAAGAAAGAAAGAAAGAAAGTAACAGTATAAAATGCAACGGGAAACAAAAACAAAAACAAAACAAAGAAAAAGAAAGAATGGCAGACAGACACAAAGAAAAGACAGAGTAAAAAAGAAACAGACAAGAGGAGAAAGAAGAATTGAACAAATAAAGAAAAGCAAATATTAAAGACAAATAACATTGACACAAGGAGAAGGTTGATGATGATGATGATGATGATGATGATGATGATGATGATGTAATCAATCCACGAACGACCCTTAAAGAAATCAATCCACGACACAAGAAGTAATCAGTGCTACAACCTACAACCCGAACACAATCAACTGAAGCGAGCAGACTGAAAAGAAGAGCGAAACCTCAGATGCAAGCAGAGCCTTTGTACTGAGGCATCAGTGTGACAGACGGTGTTGCTAGTCTGTCTCCGTGAGAGGCTGGATGGAAAAATGTACAGAACAAAGAAGACTTTGTTCCATTGTCAGGCTGTCAAAAAGCACTGTGGTATTGGAACAATAGCGAACGCTGAGATGAGTGTAAGAGAGTGTAAAGTCTTTTTTGTTGTGGTGTGACAAGTTTTGTTTTGTTTTGTTTTGTCGCTCTCACTTGTTTTGTTGTTGTTTTTACAATACTTCTGTCATTTTTTAAAAAATTTAAAAAGAAAGGTTTTTGTTTTTAATTTGCTTTGTTTTAATGGAATATAATGTTGTGTGTGGGATTTTTCTTTTTGGTTTTAAGTTTCAACTGTGTCTTCCTTTTTCTTTCTTTCTTTCTTCTTTTATCTTGTTGCTCTCACTTTTTTTTATTTTTGTAATTTATATTTTAAAACTAAATGTTTTTTTTATTAATTTCTTTGCTTTGTTTTGATGGAATATAGTGTTGTGTGTGTTGTTTTTTTTCTTTTTTTTCTTTAACATAGTTTCTACTGTGTCTTCCATATTCTTTCATTCTTTCTCTCTTTCTTACGTACTTTTAAAAAGAAATACTGAGATGAAAATGTCTCCTTTTTTCGTTAATCGGCTAGAGCTCCGAGGTTCACTTAAAATGAGATGTTGAGTATGCAACCGTTTTTTGCCCCCCATGAAGGTAGCCGCATTCCGACTTCGGTGTTATTTTTTGTTTAAATACCTCTTACTCTATGTGCTGTTCGTTTGTTTTTGTTTGGTTACCCAAATTTTTGCTTTTGTTTTGTGTCTTGTTCAGTGTGGGAATAAACGATCACCCGATCAATCACACACACACACACACACACACACACACACACACACACACACACACACACACACACACACACACACACACACACACACACACACACCTAGGTCGCTCATTTGACTTTTTAAAAAAAGGTCGACATAGTCATTTTTTCAGTTGTTTTTCTCTGATCTTTTTTCTTTCCTGTTTCTCTCTCTCTCTCTCTCTCTCTCTCTCTCTCTCTCTCTCTCTCTCTCTTCTCTCTCTCTCTCTCTCTCTCTCTCTCTCTCCTCTCCCCCTCTTTTTATTATCTTATTATGTATAATGTCCTTATTCCTTTATGTTGTTTGGTACTGCATATAGTTTTACTGTTTAGTATCTTTTTATCTTGATGTTTCCCTGAAAAAGGCGGGGACTGGATGTAAAAAAGCACATGAGTGCTTATCTATTATCCTCGAATAAAAGAATTTTGCCTTTGCCTTTGCCTTTGCTCTCTCTCTCTCTCTCTCTCTCTCTCTCTCTCTCTCTCTCTCTCCTCTCTCTCTCTCTCTCTCTCTCTCTCTCTCTCTCTCCCCCTCGCTCCCTCTCTCTCTCCCTCCCTCCCTCCCTCTTCTCTCTCTCCCTCCCTCCCCTTCTCTCTCTCCCTCTCTCCCCCCCCCTCTCTCTCTGGGTTTTTTAAAAATTTTATTGATTTTTTTTCCCTTCAGTTCTTCTCCGATTTCATTGCTGCAGTGAGTGAGGTGGTGGGCGAAGCAAGAAGGAAATGAAAAATGTGGCGGGGCGTGCTTTGCACTCAGGCATGACTTATCGTCTCCACAACCGATGTGTCGCGTCACACACGTCATATCCACACGATAGACAAGTCCCCCGACAACTTGTTGTAGGCTAACTTGTCTCTTTGCTCCCTGGAGAATCACTATGTATTGGGGCACAGCAGTAACAGAGCTATTGAACACATTCCTCCATTTTGGGGGGAGGGTGGTTGTGGTGGGTCGGTGGTCTAGAGGTAACGTGCCTGACTAGAAAGGGAAAGGGAAAAGTCTGGGTGGGAAGTGTGCGGCGGTTCGAATCCCGTTTGGGCCCAAAAGTCCCCCCCCCCCCTGTCCATTAGACCATGAGTGGTGGTCTGGGTACTAGTCTTTCGGATGAGACGATAAACCGAAGTCTCGTGTGTTACACGTAATTTTTTAGCGCACGTAAATCAACCCAGGGCAAAAGTGGTGTGTGGTGTGTGTGTGTGTGTGTGTGTGTGTGTGTGTGTGTGTGTGTGTGTGTGTGTGTGTGTGTGTGTGTGTGTGTGTGTGTGTGGTGTGTGATGTGTGTGTGTGTGTGTGTGTGTGTGTGTGTGTGTGTGTGTGTGTGTTGCCGAGTCCTCTTCTCTTCGCCAATCAACATTTCCTTGGAAAAGAGGACATAGAGACCCTTGGATACTATTAGGGGTAAAGACAAAAACACCTGGTAAAAAAAGCTATACAAGCAAGTAACACGGCGGAATGAACGTCCTGTGCCCATCATAGTGTTGACACCTCACTACTAGCAGCCAGAATATAGATATATATATATATATATATAATTATATATATGTATACACACACATATATATATACATTTATACACACACACACACACACACACATATATATATATATATATATATATATATATATATATATATATATATATATATATATATATATATATATATATATATATATATATATATATATAAAGTAACAGATAACATTGTCACCATCACATACAGAAAGAAATACGAAGGGTCTAGTCTTGGTCGTAGGACAAAAATGCAAACTGTAACGTAAACTGAATTCTACGCAAAGAGATCTCCCCATGACTGCAACTGCTTATAGCACAATGTACTTCGAAAGAAAAATACTACTAAAAACAAAAAAAATATCCAATATAAAAAAATCCCTCCCCTCACGGAAGAGAACACTTTACAAACTACAAGTAGTAGGATGAAAATATGGGAATAGTATTTTGCGAAGAAAAAAAAAAGGATTTGTTTTACATCAACGACAGCTTGTTTGTAGCAAACTCTCGCCCTTTAAACGCATGCCTTTCTACCTATGCACACACACACACACCACACCACCACCACCACCACCACCACACCACCACCACCCCCACCCACCCCCACCACCACCACCACCACCACACCACACACACAAAAGTCACACCCTCAGCATAAACAAAAATCCATCTCGCAGTCAAGGAAAAGATGTTCCTGCACTCTCACAAACAACCTTTCATCTATTCTTTTTGTTGCGGCTGCTGCTGCTGACAGATTTTTTGTTACCGTTTGTTCGTGAACTTGTTTCTTAATTCTTTTTATTGTGATTTTCTGTCTTTCTTTTTCATTAAGACTATTAGAAAAGTTGTTGATTTTTAAGAAAAGAAAATTAAAAGTTGACAGGAGGTAAGAAAGCACTAGGTCATGAACTTTTCAAACCATGTTCATCTTTCAGGCAACAATAGATCTGTCGACAGCTGCCACGAACAGAGTACACAAGGCTAACGGAATGATGAGGGCACGAGGGGGGGGGAGGGGGGGGGGGGAGGGAGAAGGGGGTAGAAAGAAGGAGAAAAAAAAAGAGGTCATGGTTTAATCAGGCAAAAAAAGGCGAGGAAAGATGTGTACATGCACAACAAATAGTGAGATGGGGATTTCGGAGGGGGAGGGAGGGGGGGAGGGGGAGGGAGAAGGAGCAGAATCTGAAATAGATTTCAATTCAATCTTCCTACGATGAGGGGAGTGGAGAGGTGAGGAGGAAGCTGGCTGCAATATCTTCAGTGGTGCCCCCAACAGTCCACTAGACTACGGGATAAGTAAAGGTGGTGTGAAGATGGGGGAGGAAGGGGGAAGAATCTGAACTCGATTCCGATTCAATCTCCCTGATGGTCGGGGAAAGGTCGGAGGGGAAAGAAAGGAAAAGAGGGAGGGAGGGAGGTATTTGCAGGCATTGCACTTTCCATGGCTTGAGGTGTGTTGACTTCCTCCTCAGCCCTCCTTGAGGAGTCCTTGGGGCACTGCACTGAAGTCTTCAGGTGGTGGGTCGCGGTCAAGCTGAACCTGGCGGAGCCCATCCCTCTCCAGGCAGCACAGTGCATGCTGGGTATCTTCCTGCCATCCGTAAAACTGACTATAGCTGGTCTACTCTTCTACGAAACATCGATGGGGTTTCTTCTCCTTCCTCTTCTTGTTTTTCTTGTTCTTGTTCTTGCTCTTGTTCTTTTTCTTGTTCTTGCTCTACTTTTTCTTCTTCTTCTTCTTCTTCTTCTTCTTCTTCTTCTTCTTCTTCTTCTTCTTCTTCTTCTTCTTCTTATTTCCCTACTTGTTGTTCTTCTCATTTCTCCTGTTGTTGTCTGTCATGTGGCAAAAATACAATGCACTGCCATTAATTAAGCGCCTGACAAGTCAGGCCCAGCGCATCCGACTTCGGCGTGGGAGAGAATTGTCATCTTTATGAAGTCTTTCTGGGGTAAAAACAAAAACAAAAAAAAAAGCAGGAAAATGGACCAAGAACATAGAACATTGACAAAAAGGAGGTAACAGGAACAAAATGAACAAGGCAGAAACAAAAGAGAGGGATAGAAAAGAGGGAGTTTTTGCCACAACATTTCAAAAAGTTGGGAATACTATTTATACTGACAGACTCATCCGGCGTCTCCACTGGAGAAATTGGTTTTGAATGTGAATGCAAGATGCTCTGCATGCCTTCAAACACGGAATCTGGATTTATAGTCTCTTCCGAACGATTTTGATAGAAAGGGAGTTAGTACAAATACAAACATCACAAGAAAAAACCCCATCAGAAACCTTGCCAGAGACACGAACCCGAACCCTATGTTGCTGAGGGATCATCAGCTCGACGCTCTAACCACTAAGCTGTCTCGTTCCGATTCTATCATCACATTGTGGTGAGAAAAAAAACTGCATCATCAGCAAGTGTAAGGTCACATGATAGGAGGGTCATGTGTTGAAGACATGAAAAGCACATGACATAGAGCAGTGACTCAGCACATAAACAGATAGCGCGCGCAAAATATTAATACACACATACATACACACACGCGCGCGCACGCACACACACACACACACAGATATATATATATATATATATATATATATATATATATATATATATATATACGAACACAAAACAACACAACACACACACACACACACACACACACACACACACACACCACCACCACCACCACCACCACCACCACCACCACCACCACTACCCCCCTTTCCCCCTCCCCCCCCCCCCCCCCCACACACACACATCTATAACACCCTCCTCCTCCGATCTGTTCAATCAGCAAGTTGACTAAGGAAAAAAGGATGGAGAAACAGTGTTTGGAGATAGACCTAGGTCAGTGTGGCACTGCACTGCACTGCACTGGCTTCAGTCAGCAGCCTCCTTGTTGCCTGTGTGTGTGCATCCTTGAAACAAATGATGAAGAGTGTGTCACATCAGCGAAATCCCTGAGTCATGGTTAGAACTGGGGGAATTCCATGGGAGCCTGCATCAAGTCGTGACAGGGAAGAAGGAGAGAGAGAGGGGGGGGGAGAGAGAGAGAGAGAGGGAGGAGAGAGAGAGAGAGAGAGAGAGAGAGAGAGAGAGAGAGAGAGAGAGAGAGAGAGAGAGAGAGAGAGAGAGAGAGAGAGAGAGAGAGAGAGAGAGAGAGAGAGAGAGAGAGAGAAGGAAGGCAAGGCAAGGCAAGGCAAGGCAAGGCAAGGCAAGGCAAGGCAAAATATTTTATTCGAGGATAATAGATAAGCACTTGTGTGCTTTTTTACATCCAGTCCCCGCCCTTTTCAGGGATACATCAAGTTGAAAAGATACTAAACAATAAAGCTTTACGCAAACCAAACAACACACAAGAATAAGGACACTATATATGATAAGGTAATAAAAATGCACTCGATCAGAAGACAAAAATCAGAAGTCACAATAAAAGATTTTGATAATGAAAGAATAAAAAAGTGTTAATAGGTAAAGAGCAAACAAGAGAAGAGAATAAACAACTGAAAACATCAATCCACCACCATCTGTCAAAAATTATACATGTGACATAAATCATACATTTGGATAAAAGGGGGAAATTAAAAAAAAATAATAATAATATCCTTATTGGAGGGGGGGGGGATACTGCCAATAAAAATATAAATAAAATCAACAATTATAATGATCCAAATACCAAAAGTAAGGAACCATACCAAGTATCAAACAACAGGCAAGAATTAACACAGAGATACAATATTAAGGTAATGTTATAAAGTCACTGATTCAGAAACGAAAATGAGAAGTAAGAATCAATGATGATTTTGAGTTGAATAAAGAAAGCAAGAAAAACAAAACAAACAAAAACAAAACAAAACAAAGAAAAGGCGC
>JASPKP010001977.1:0-7500 GCA_030674155.1 Stramonita haemastoma | reverse complement strand
CCTACCTCTTGCACCAAGAAGCAGCCGAAGCTACGCAAGTTTACTGGTGAAGAGGATGCAGAGGACTTTATCAGAGAGGCTAAAATAATACTGAAGATACAACCTATGAAGAAAGCAGATGCAGCAGCATGGTTACTGGGGGCACTGGAGGGCCGAGCACGAATAGAAATCCTCTCCAAAGAAGCTGAGGAGATAGACACGCCAAGGAAAATCTTCGCCATCCTGGAGAAAAACTGGGGTGAACAACGGGGCCCTACGACACTGTCTTCAATATTCTTCCAGAGGAAGCAGGGCTTTTCAGAGCAAATCCATGAATATGCCTCTGCTTTGAAACTGCTGTGGTCCAAGGTTAACGCCACACCAGAATTTACCATGACTCCAATCATACTGACAAATAAATTCATCAATGGACTTCATCCAGCTACCTTGCGGAGGGACATGAGAAGATTCATTAGGGAGAAGCCAGACTCTTCATTCGAAGATGCCATAGCAGAGGCTCAACATTGGATGAGGGAGGATGGTGGTTTGGACACAGCCTCGGAGCAGATGGCTGTTGCAGACTCGGATGCTATCCAGCGGTTAGAAACGAAAATATCAACACTTACGACTGAGAATACAACCCTCAAAGAGAAACTGCAAGAATGCCAAGCCTCAGCACGGCAGGCCAGCAACAGGCAATGGAGAGGCCCACGCCCTGTTTTGATCTGCTGGTGGTGCCAGCACCCAGGCCACCATGAGGCAGACTGCCAAGCAAAATGGGAGTACCAGCATCAGGCTCAAACACCGATGTCCAACAACAAACCCTTTGGAACGCAGGGCTCGACAGCAAAGGCCAGTGAACTCTTTTGAACGGCCAGTGAACTCTTTCGAACGGCCAGTGAACTCTTTTGAACGGCCAGTGAACCGGCCAGTGAACTCCTACCAGCGTCGGGTTCAGCAACAGCCATCGTCCTACCAACGTCGGGCCCCAAATCAAACCCCAGGGAATGCCTTCCAACAGCCACGCCAGACCCAGGAAAACTAGAAACCCCCGTTGCCCACAGCCAGGCAACGGGGGCTAGGAAGCAGACCAGCCTAGCTGGAAAATGCCCGACAGCCACCATCACTATCGATGGCACGGATGTGGATGCCCTCATAGACACTGGAAGCGAAGTGACAACAGTTACGGACACCTGGGCAGCAGAACACTTGAGATGTCTGAGTAGAGAGGACTGCCATGTCACGCTACGAGCAGTAAATGGAGCAGAGGTGCCTTACTCGGGAATTTTCTTCGTGGACATTATGGTTTTTGGCACCTCGCATCCCAGTGTCCCCATCCTGGTGGTGAAGGAGCCCAGGGAACCGTTTATGCAGTCTCGCAAAAGGCAACTGCCGGTTCTCCTGGGCATGAACGTCCTTGGCCCCTGCTTCTCCCAGTCCCCTCCTGGCATCCCCCCTTGTCTGCAGGCTGTTGTCCAAGAAGCCCGCAGAAACGCCAGGGCTACACGAGGAGTAGCGCATTCCACCACTCGTCGCTGCATCCCTGCCCACTCCATAGCCACCATCCAGATCTCCCGTGGCCAACGTTCATCTGGCCCCCTCATAGCATCCCCTCTCTCCAGACCCCTCCCAGGAAGACTCCTGACCATCCCCACCCTGATCAGTGAAGACCCTTCAGCACGCTTTGTCAGGATTGCCAACCTGTCTCCAGAGGACCAGTTCCTGCCGGCACGCTCTCCTGTGGCCATTCTTGAAGCGGTCAACGCAGTGGAAGATAAGGGCAAGCCTCAATTCACATTGGGGATCAATGAACTGCTCATCTCCACCACCAGAGCAGAGCCAGCCTCGCCGCCACCACCAGTGCCATGCCCACAGTTTGATGGCACTACGAACCAACGCCACCAGCTGCAGGAGCTGCTGTCCAGGCGATGGGAGGCCTTCATGCAGGACGAGAACGACCTGGGCTACACTGAAGCCGTCTTCCATCGCCTGAAGACAGTGGACGACAAGCCGGTCAGCCAGCCATACCGCCGCATCCCACCTCACCAGCTCCATGAAGTGCAGGAGCACATCAAAGAGCTCCTGGCCAGAGGAGTCGTCACAGAAAGCCACAGTCCTTATGCTGCACCTGTAGTCATTGTCAGAAAGAAGGACGGCAGCATCCGCCTCTGCGTTGACTACAGGCGCCTCAACAGGAAGACCATTGGTGACGCCTTCCCTCTGCCAAGGATCCAGGAGTCCTTTGATGCCCTAGCTGGTGCGCAGTACTTCTCCACCCTTGACTTGGCTTCAGGCTTCCACCAGATAGCCATGCATCCTGATGACCAGCAGAAGACGGCCTTCACCACTCCAGTGGGTCTGTTCGAGTACACCAGAATGCCTATGGGTCTGACTACAGCACCAGCAACATTCCAGAGACTGATGCAGACCACAATGTCAGACTTTCTGTTCGAGTTCCTACTCGTCTACCTAGACGATCTTCTGGTGTACTCAAAGACATTCGAAGAACACTTGGCTCATCTGGACCGACTTCTGCAGAGAATCATCAGTGCTGGCCTGAAGCTGAAGGTGGAGAAGTGCCAGTTCCTGCGGCGCCAAGTGACCTACCTGGGGCACACCATCTCGGCGGAAGGTGTGAGCTGTGAGGATGGCAAAGTCGAAGCAGTCAGAGAATGGCCAGTCCCAAAGTCGACCTCTGAGCTCCGAAGCTTCCTTGGCTTCGCGAGCTACTACCGGAGGTTCACCCAGAACTTCGCCAAGACAGCCGGACCTCTGCACGATCTGATAGTGAAGGCCACCGCCAACCAGAAGAGGAAGCAGCCAGCAGACATCTCCGGGTTGTGGGATCAACGCCACCAGACTGCTTTTGACTCCTTGAAGGTGGCCCTTACATCTGCGCCTGTCCTGGGTTTTGCCAACTTCAGGGCTCCATTCATCCTGGAGACGGACGCCAGCCATGATGGCTTGGGTGCCATTCTCTCTCAAGACCAGGACGGGCAGCGCAGAGTCATTGCCTATGCCAGCCGTCGCCTCCGGCCCACAGAGAAAAACAAGACGAATTACTCCAGCATGAAGCTGGAATTCCTGGCGATGAAGTGGGCGATTGCAGAGAAGTTCAGGGACTACCTACTGGGGTCCCGCTTCACCGTCATCACCGACAACAACCCCTTGGTCCACTTCCGCACGGCACATCTGGGAGCTCTGGAGCAGAGATGGGCTGCGCAACTAGCGCAGTTCAACTTCGACGTCCAATACAGACCAGGAAGACTGAACCCTGCAGATGCCCTCTCCAGGCTGCCTTCCAACCATGGTGCTCCCCCATGCTCGACTGCTGTGCCACCACAAATTGCCATGGCACAGGAAGCTACGTGTCAGAGACAGACAGCAGCCGTTCCTGAACCCCTTGTCCCTGAGACTCCCTCATCGACCCAAAAAGTCCCCACGACTCTAAAATCCCAGTCTGAAATCCTTGAACTCCAACAAGGAGACCCCCTCATTTCCCCCTTCCTGGAGCACTGGCCCTCCAGACCTCCCACTGGAAAGGACCGGGACCAGCGATGCTTACAACGGCAGCATCCCCGCCTAGCCCTGAGGGAGGGCATCTTGTATCGGTGTATACAAGACCAGCAGCATGGGACCCTGGAGCAGCTGGTCCTTCCAAGTGCCCTGAGACCAGAAGTCCTTGTGTCCCTGCATGACCAGATGGGCCATCAGGGATTGGACCGCACCCTTGGCCTCCTACGCTCCAGAGTCTACTGGCCGGGCATGCACCGAGATGTCAAAGACTACATCAAGTCCTGCGAACGCTGCATGCTGGGTCGTCAGCCCCCTACTGTAAACACCACCTCTGGTCACCTCCTGGCTTCACGACCACTGGAAGTCCTGGCGATAGACTTCACCAAGTTGGACCAGGCAAGCGACGGCAGGGAGAACGTCCTTGTAATGACGGACGTTTTCACGAAATTCACTCAGGCCGTGCCTGCGAGGAACCAGGGAAACAGTGACTGTCGCCAGGATTCTGATCAGTGAGTGGTTCCAGCGCTACGGGGTACCAGAGCGGATCCACAGCGACCAAGGCAGAGACTTTGAATCACGCCTGATTCGAGAGCTTTGTGAGACCTACAACATCAAAAAGTCACACACCACGCCCTACCACCCGCAGGGGAACGGACAGTGTGAGCGGTTCAACCGCTCCATGCACAACCTGCTGCGCACCCTGCCCCCGGAGAAGAAGACCAGATGGCCTGCACTCCTCCCAGAGCTGGTGCAGGCGTACAACAACACGCCCCACGCCTCCACGGGCTTCGCTCCGCACTTCCTCCTTTTCGGACGTCAACCAAGGCTGCCCATTGATGACCTCTTGGGGTGTCGAGTCCCAAACTCAGCCGGCACAGTCGACTGGGTCCGACAGCACCGACTGCGCCTCCAGGAAGCCCACCAGAAAGCCTACCAGCAGCTGAAGGAGACTGCTGCCAAACGGGAGAGGTTCACTGACAAGAGGGCCTCAGATCACGCTCTGCACGTTGGTGAATACGTCTACCTTCGCAACCGTGTGGTGGGCAGAAACAAGATCCAGGACTTCTGGAAACAAGACCTGCACCTAGTGACGTCGCGTCCTTACGATGAGCTGCATGTGTACCGTGTGCAGCCAGTGGCAGGTGGTGCCGAAAGGATTGTACATCGTAAGGACCTTCTACCTGTAACGACACCTGTAGAGCTGGACGAGCCGCCGCACCAGCCTACTCCATCTTCGACTGACTCTGACAGTGAGTCGGACAGTGACAATGAACTCGTGTGTGCTACCAGAAAGTCGGAGTCAGTCAGTGACATTGAACCTGTGGGCATGTGTGTTGCTCCTCCAGTCCCAGCCCCGAGACGTTCTTCGCGACTGGCCTTGAAGGGAGGAGCCAAAGACAGTTCTACTTTGGTATGTAAATAGCTGTTTATAATTGGCGGAAGTTTAACGAAAGAAATCTATCCTGAAAAAAAAAAATTTTTAATTTTTTCATAAGCATTTGTATGTTCAAGTTTTTAGTGATGTTAAAACACAAGGCTGGGTTTTTTTTTTTCGAAACATTGAATGTAGCATGTTTTAAATAACAAGTTCCTACTGCCTGTCGTTCAGTCAGAAGTCGGAAAAACCAAAATGTATGACTAAAACAGGCTTTGTAATGGAACTATTGTTAGTGGAAAGAGCTCGACTCTCAGGTGTTTTGCTTAAATAGCAATTCCTCTGTTGTCAGTGATGGCTCTACTTGTTCTGACTCACAGAAGAAATTTGTCCAAACACAAATTTTCTGTAGTCGCCTGTAGCTATTGTTGTCAATGCAAAAATCTTTATCTATGAAGAATCCTGTTTATATATCAGATCTTCACTAGATTGTGGCATTGCAAGCACTGGAGATGAGAACATTCTGTATTTTACGACTCTACTTGTTAAAATAACATGGATCGTAAATGCCTAAGCTGTGTATTGTGTTGGATATTTTGTTTTCGAAGTGTTTAATACCACTGTCTGTTTTATGATTATACTGTTAAAATAACATTTATCATAGAAGCATAAAAATGTGGTTCATTTTATTTTGGAAGTGAAGAGTTACATTTAATAATGTCAGTTTGCTTATTTGGCAGAGGAAATGTTTTTAGTAGTATGTTGAATTTCATAGGTTTATCTAGATAGTATTGATATGTTTGTCAGCGCGGACGCTGACAGAGTTTGGAGGGGGGAGATGTAGCCAGGTGCAGTAGATCTAGTACCGGTAGAGCTAGCGTGTGAGACAGCGCGACAGGGAATTATCTCCCATGTGTGTATGCATGTGTGTGTGTGCGTGCGTGCGCGTGTGTGCGTGTGTGTGTGTGTGAGTGAGTAAGAGATTTTGTAAATAATATTGTTTGTATGCTAGATGTAGTGTGCTAGACTTAGTGCGACAGGAGACTTGATTAGATAATATTTTATAATTTTATCGCTGTGTAGTGAATAAGTATCCTTAAGTTAGAGCTTTTGTCTTCATATAGTCTTCATACGGTCTTCGCCTGTACCGGAATGCTGAGTAACAAATAAAGAATGACCAGCCAGCTACCGTCTTCCCCTGAGTCTTCTGTTGCCCAACTCGTTGCTTGAGAATTGTTGCTTTAGAATTGTTGTTCCGCTCCTTCCCTAACCTGTCTATTCCTTACCTCTCGGCACCATCACATATATATATATATATATATATATATGTACACAAAAACACACACACACGCGCGCGCACATACACACACACACACACACACACACACACACACACACAAAGGACAAAGCTATAATCTTTTTACACCCCGTGGTATGTTACCGATATAGCCTGTACATATGTTGTTTTCTTTGTACACCACCCCTACTCCATCCACGCCCCTAAAAACTTCGATCAGAGAATAATTACGGTCAAACACACACACACACACACACACACACACACACACACATACACCCAACAACCCCCACCCACCCACCCTACACACACACCCGACACACACAAAAGACATAACTATAATCTTTCTTACAACCTCATGGTATGTTGCCAATAATAGCCTGTGCTTATGTTGACATCTATATCTCTTTTGTTGTACATCACACACAAACCCCCCCCCCCACCTTCCCCCACCCTGTCCACCACCACCAACTCCCCTTCCCCCCCCCCCCCAACTGCTCCCCCACTGCCCCCCCCCCTCCCCCCTCAGAAAAAAGAAAAGCCCAGAGTCTTACAGCTGTGTCCACTTTGATCGGGGATTATGTACGGCCACTGCACTACAACTTAGGGGTGAGGGGGGGGGGGAGTGTGGTGTGGAGGGATGTGCAACAGTTGGTCAGTCATTGGGTGCACAGAGAGAGAGATGGAGATGGGGGGTGAGAGAGGGGGGAGAGGGGGAGGGAGGGAGGGAGAGAGTGAGTGAGAGAGAGAGACAGAGAGAAAGAAAGACAGACAGGGACAGACAGACGGACAGACAGAGACAGAGAGAAAGGTATTTATTTATTTATTTATTCTTTTATATCGAGGATAACAGAATAAGCAATCATGTGCTTTTTTTCATCCGGTCCCCGTGTGTATGCAGTTTTGTAAATATTGTCATCTGTTCCCACCGGCACACGATGGCCTACTCTTACGAAAAGCGGAACAGGATTTAACGTGGTAGGCAATGAGACAAGAGAGTCAGATACGGAGACACATAGAGGAAGACAGAGGCATACACACACACACACACACACACACACACACACACACACACACACACACACACACACACACACACACACACACACACACACAGGGACAGAGACATACAGATAGATACAGACAGGCATTGGCAAAAGCAGGAAAGAAAATACTGAGTCAGAGACAGAAAGAGAAACACACTAATAGAGAAAGAGAGAGAGAGAGACAGAGAAACAGATAGAGACAGAGAGACAGAGACAGACATAGACAGACAGACAGACAGAAAGAGAACAGAAGAGAAAGATAGAAAGAGTACAGGCAAACAGATCCA
>JASPKP010001976.1:15000-25292 GCA_030674155.1 Stramonita haemastoma | reverse complement strand
CACAACACACCACACACACACACACACACACACACACACACACACACACACACACACACACACACACACATACACATCCTCACTCTCATTCACATTCACTGAATCACATTCACGTACATTAACAGCTCACACTTAACTTTTCAACACAATGTTTCACTTCAGTTTTCTCCATTCAACCTTAATGGTACAACCGACCATTCCGTAGACGTCTGCATTCAAGCGGTCAGTTAACAATCCCCCGTACTAAACTCTGAACGACCATCAAGGTTGTGCATGAGCTTGCTCTGTAAAAAAAAATCGAAGAAACCCATTCCAACTTCTTCAACACACTCCATCCCCACCACTGGCCTAGCTTTCTGTGGGAGAGGGACACATTGCAAGAACAAGGAACAAGGAGGTGTTCCGCTCACAAGGATGTTTTTTATCCTTTTTTTCCCTCCCCATACACTCTCTGTCTGCTGTATACACTGAATAATCTAGCTGAATAATATCATAAAATTCACCAGCTTAAAAGTGTAAGAAAATTTGTTTCCTGTCTACAGACAGGAAAAAAAAATGGGCAGGCGCTACACTTGTGGCGACGCGCTCTCCGCAGGGAGAGCAGCCCGAATTTCACGCAGAGAAATCTGCTGTGACATAAAGTGGTATAAAAAAAATAGTTTGTTTACATTTAGAGATCAGAAATAGTCTATCGCGTTTGCCAATCGAAGCAAACAGTAGTTTTAATTCGGTTTCTAATAATCCATTGAAACGGTGACAGTGTTGATGGTGACACTTCAGACTGACTTCAAACTTTACTCGCATTTCTGTTTTTCATAACTGATGACAGTTTTTTTTAACTTTCATTATCCTTTTATAAGCGATGACTATTTTGGGAACAGTCAACATCCTTCCATCAAATGAGAACTTCCAAACCAATCCCCGCTACCATGCCTAGCTAGCAGGTCCTGTCGACCACCCACTCTCAAAATCTTTACGACACAAATGTCACAGATACCTAACGTACACACACTATGAGATCGCCTGTCCCCACTAGTACTAAATCCATCTCACCGACAGCAGCCGTTTTCGGCTGCTGCTGCCTCGCCCACCATACATGACGTCTCCGGCAAAACACCTTTCCTTTCTTTCTAGGACATTGTCTTTGATTCCTGAGCCGCAAACTGGTATCGTCTGGCATCGAGCAGTGTGGAATCTATTTGCGTGTGACAGTATCGATGAGTACCAGGAAAATACCATGGTTTTTTTTTATCAGGGGAGATGCAAGCTGGGAGAAATTAAGTCATGTGTACATAAAAGTAAGACATCATCACCTACATGGGCACGTTCACATGCATGCACAACCTATGAAAAGAAAGTAATTGTTTATAAAAGAAATTTAAGAGAGACAGACAGACAGAGAGAGACAGAAGCAGCAACAGAGAGAGAGGGAGTACACACACATGCACGCACGCACGCACGCACGCACGCACGCACGCACGCACGCACGCACACACACACACACACACACACACACCACACACACACACACACACACACACACACAGAACACAAAAACACAAAAAATGAGGTGGAAAGAGTGACAAAGTGAAACGGATCAACAGACACTCAGGCAGACGGCTTTTAAAGACAAGAGACAAAATACGCATGAAGGTACACGTACTGCTGCCCACCATTCAACCCTCCCCCTCCCCTCCTCTTCTAGCCCCTACCCCCACCCCCACCTCCACCACCCCAACCGCTCTGGCAATCTCTAGACAGTCCTAGTTTTTGGCCTCCTTCCTCTCGCGCTGTCGACAGAGATCACAGACCGAAGGACAGCGTGTGCCCGTGACAGACTTTACACTACAAAGTGACCTGTGTCCATGAGGTGTGCTTTTTTCCTACTCCATTTCACCTTCCTTACTCAATGAGATTTTTGTTTAATTCTTCCTCAATACTCAATTCACTGGACATGGCTGCCAAGATTCGAACCCACAACCATATGGATGGGGATGTAAGTTAGAGATTCTGTCCATCAGCTATAGAGTAACAGGTATCACACAATGAAGTGACCTGTTTCCATCAAAAATAATGTGCCATGTGTTGTAAAGCGGCCATTGTCGTTAAGTGGACAGGTTCAATGTAAATAAGAACTCATCACAGGGTCTGGAAACTTCCCGGAGGAAAAAATTCTACCTTTTTTTCACCTGGTGGGTTGTTAGCATACTGACTGTAAATCCCGAATCAAACGATTCCAAATCTGACAATTTTTGTTGTCTCTGTGAGCGTGCGAATCGGGTAAAACAACAGAGTATCCTGGGAAAGTTAGTGAAGTATTCGTTTTACATTCGCAGTCTCGACCGAGTTACTATTTACGAAATACCTTTATCATTGTCATTCTTTTGGGTCGTTCTTGTCAAGGGTGTTGATACAAAACGATGTGGTAAACAGTTTAAGGATAATTACTAGCCAACACTTAAACCGAGTTGGTGCAGTTGAAGATCTTAATCCAGCTAAGAACGAGGAATCCACTAACGACACCACAAACGTGACTTTTCCTGTCTGCTGACTTGCTCCTACACACACCACATAAAACATGTACGTCAGTCAGCACTTTTCGAGACCATTGAGCTGTCTGCCACTGTTTCTTCTTCTTCTTCTTCTTCTTCTTCTTCTTCTTCTTCTTCTTCTTCTTCTTCTTCTTTTTCTTCTTCTTCTTCTTCTTCTTCTTCTTCTTCTTGACACATAGGCTTGGTTGGCTGAGTGGAAAGAAACTCAGATGGTTGATTCGCAGGTTCGAACCCTGCTTTCAACCGATCGAAATGAAGACATCAGTTTTTTTTCTTGTTCTTTTCTTTTGTTCTTCTTTTTTATTTTAAATGTTTTTAAGGCGAAGTTTCATGTATATATCAGTCTCTTTCTGACCCTTTCGATTACACTTTAAACAAGAGATTCGTGTCTCATGAGATATATCATGTGGATCAGTGGTCTAGACGTATCACACCCGTCTGGAAACGAGAATATAAACCTGAAGTAATTCTCTGATGGCTAGCCTTTTGGATAATGCCATAAATCACGACCTCGTGTGTGACACGTAATTAGCGCACGTACGAATAATAAAGGCAACAAGAGGATTGTCCTTGGTAATGTTCCGTAAGAAAAAAAAGCCGCCTATTCAGAGAAACAAATATGTATTGCAGATCGATTATTAAAGAAAAAAGAGAGTGGCGCTGTTCTCGAGGCGACGCGCTCTACCCGGAGAGAGCGAGCCAAAATTTCACGCTGAGGAATACCCCGTGGCTTAAAATGGTATACGATACAATACAATACATAGACAGCATGGTTTAGGTTGCGTGTTAAATCCTATCCCATGTTTCTTATTAAACAAGTAGACCATCGTGTGCTGGTAGTCATTAAGAAGACAAAAAAAGCGTGTGCACACCTCAACTATGACAAACTTCATGTATTCACTTTACTGTACTGCACTGCACACCATTGTATTTGTGTACCAAAGTCAAAGTCAAAGTCAAAATTTTATTTCCAGGACGTACATTGAGTAAGCAATAAATTTGCTTTTTTTCATCAAGCCATCTATCTAGACAAGCTGGGAATGTGAAACAAACACAACAAAAAACCCACGGCAACAAGAGTTGTGTGTGTGTGTGTGTGTGTGTGTGTGTGTGTGTGTGTGTGTGTGTGGTGTGTGTGTGTGTGTGTGTGTGTGTGTGTGTGTGTGTGTGTGTGTGTGTTAGAGAGAGAGCATGTATGTATGCATTGTGCATGTGTTTGTGGGTGTGCGTGTATGTGTGTGAGCGTTTGCGGGCGTGTATGCGTGGACATGTGCATACGTACGTGCGTGCGTGTGTGTAGGTTTGCGTACATGCATGCATGTGTGCGTGCGTGAATGAGTGCGTGGGCGCGTGCGTGCGTATACGTGTTGTTTACCCCTCTCGAAATTTTCTGGGGAAAGAGACAAAAGAAGATGTTGTAGCAAACTACCGCCAATACTCTCCTCCTCCAAGTTCTGTCTATGTCTGCCATCTATTTTAACTCTTTCCATTGTTTACCAACACTAGCAAGGGGGAGGGGGTATCAATTTCTCAATGCACCAGCTTTCTCTGCACAGCACATGCTCTGCTCTTTACATGTAACAGTGTTGTTTTCCTACAATTATTTTTGCTGTTGTTGTTGTTGTTGTTGTTGCTGCTGCTGTTGCTGTTGTTTTTGTCATCGTTGCTGCTGGTGTTGTTGTTGTTTGCTGTTCTTGCCGTTGTTATGGTTTGTTTTCGTCGATGCTGCTGCTGATGTTTTTATTCTTGTCATTATTGTTGTGGTTGTTTCACAGTCCCCAGCTTGACATCCTGAGAGGTCACTGAGAATAATTATGCACTCTATAATTCACTCATCCCCAGAGGGACTCACAGTAAGACTGAAAGTACACCGTGGATGAGGAGCTTGTGTGTGTACAAAAACTCTTTCCAAGTATCTTGCTACACAGGCAGCCACACTCCGACTTCAGAGGATTTTTGTTCTTTTTTTATATACCACTTTAAGTCACGGTAGATTTGTCTGTGTGAAATTCGGGTTGCTCTCCCCGGGGAGAGTGCTTTTCCACAAGAGCAGCGTCACCCTTATTTTTTTCTTTTCCTGTCGGCAACTGTATTTGTTTCCCTATCAAAGTGGCTTTTTTCCCACATTATTTTTCCAGGGACTATTCTCTTGTTCCCGTGGGTTCTTTTACATGCGCTGAATAATTTTGTGTAAAACACAGGGTCTTAGTTTATCGTCTCATCCGAAAGACTTGCACCCAGAAAACCACTCATGATCTATTGGGTGAGGGAAAAGTTTTGGGCCCAGGAGTTAAAACCAACGCACACTTTCGACCCGGACTTTTCGCTTTCTAAACAGGTGCGTTACCCTCTAGACCACCGATTACCTACGGAGAGTGAAGGTATGTTATGCTCAATTCATTTTTACTAGAGAACTACATCGTAATGTAGGCTTTGGTACTTTGCTTACATGAATAACTGACAAAGCTTTTAGCTTGGGCCAAGCATCAATGCAAGGGCCAGCGTGGTTCTGTTTTTTTCTTCTTTATTTTATTTATTTATTTATTTATTCTTTTATATCGAGGATAATACAATAAGCACTCGTGTGCTTTTTTACATCCAGTCCACGTGTGTATGCAGTTTTGTAAATCTTGTCATCTGTTCCCACCGGCACACGATGGCCTACTCTTGCGAAAAGCGGAACAGGATTTAACATGTGCGCAAGATGTTCTGCGTGCGTTCGCTCACGGGGCCTCGGTTTACAGCCTCATCCGAAGGACTTTTGGGGAGAGTGGAGTTAGCACTGATGTTAACTCCAGGAGAAAAAAAAAATCCTCGAACGGGAATCGAACCTGGGTCGTCAAATTGCGAGCGCAATGTTCTGACCACTAGGCTATTCCATCCCTCCTTATCCAGACACATGCCTTCTACAGATCAAATCACAGGCAGAATTGTGCCAAGGACAGCTCTTTTGATGTCGGCACTGGCTTCAATTTACACGCTGCAAGTAGACAGCTCTTCACAGAAACTTAGCGTTTCATTTTCAGTGTCTTGATTTAGCGAAATGTGGGGAGGAAAATCCATGGGGCCAACTTCGTCAGTGTGTGGTGTGTGTGTGTGTGTGTGTGTGTGTGTGTGTGTGTGTGTGTGTGTGTGTGTGTGTGTGTGTGTGTGTGTGTGTGTGTGTGTGTACGCGCGGGCGCGCGTGTGTGTTGTGTTGTGTTATGTTGTGTGTTTTGTGTGTTGTGTGTATATGTGTGTGTTAGTGTGTTAGTGTGCATGCGCGCGTGTGTGCATGCGTACGTGTCTGCGTGCATGCGTTTGTGTGTGTGCGTGCGTGCCGCAATTTCAGTTCATTCATGGAGTAGGGGGCCTAATAGGCTAACTCTCCCTGTTGGGCAGTGGCCAGATCTGCCTTCTCTTCCCTGTGTGTCCCTCTCTCTTGCACAGAAAGCTATAGACCAATGGAGTGTGTTGAAGAAGTTGGAATGGTTTTCTTCGATTTGTTCACAGCAAGTCTACGTACGACCTTGATGGCCGTTCAGGTTTTAGCACTGGGGATTGTTAACTGAATGCTTGAGTGCAGACTCTTGGCACTATGAGTCGTATCTTTAGAATGAAGTAAGGGGAAAGCTAAGCTTGGTCCTTTTGCTACAAGAAAAAGGTTTTTTTTTTAAAGTGGGTGACTGTGTTTAATATCTTAGGGAATGAATGAGAGCTAGAAAGTATATGTATGTATGTGTGTGTGTGATGTGTGATGTGTGTGTGTGTTGTATGATGTGTGTGTGTGTGCGTGTGTGTGTGTGTGTGTGTGTGTGTGTGTGTGTGTGTGTGTGTGTGTGTGTGTGTGTGTGTGTGTAGTGTGTGTGTGTGTGTGTGTGTGTGTGTGTGTGTGTGTGTGTGTGTGTGTGTGTGTGTGTGTGTGTAAGATGCAGATTCAAATTCAAAATATTTTCATCATAAAATTCATGTACACTTATTATGACACAAGGAAAGAAAAATACTCTATGATAATCAATTGACTCCTAATAAATCAAATGCACACTCCAAACATGCTTTACTTTACTTCACTCTTTCTTTTTTCTCAAACATTCATTATGATAGTATCTTCTTCACAAATAGTATGCAGAGTAATGTATTGAAAACACACACACATACACACGCATATACACACACATACACACACACGTACACACGTACACACGCACGCACACACACACACACACACACACACACACACACACACACACACACACACACACACACACACACACACACACACACATAGCCCCTGTCATCAACAGGAAGTAGTGAATAAGCAAAAGTTTGTATAGCTGGATCATCTTACAGGAACTCAGGATTGTCTTCCCCCACAAGCCATTGCCAGTTACCTCCCTGTTGTTGCTGTTTCATGGACACCCCCCCCCCCCCCCTCATGGCCTTTGGCTTGCAGAAATTGAACATTGCTTCCTTCCTTCCTTCCTTCCTTCCTTCCTTCCTTCCTTCCTTCCTTCATTCATTCCTTCCTTCCTTCCTTCATTCCTTCCTAACTTCCTTCCTTCCTTCCTTCCTTCCTTCATTCATTCATTCCTTCATTCATTCATTCCTTCTTTCTTTCCTTCCTTCCTTCTTTCCTTCCTTCCTTCCTTCCTTCCTTTTATCCATTCTCTCCCTGTCTTTAAAGGATTTCGATATTTCCGTGTTGTCAGCATCTTTGACGTGAAAGAGTGCATAACTGATGGTGGTGGCTAACGTTTTGGGGTCACCTCATTTCCTTGCTAGTCTGTCAGAGCATTATCTTCTATGTGAAGCTAGCAAACAAAACCCTTGAGTTCTCCTAACTCTCTGAGGAGCTGTAGAGGCACAAGACTTTACTGGCAGTGTGTTACGAGCTAGTTGAGCCTGGCTGAGTTTCTCCCCCCCTCAAGTTGCATTTTCCATACTGTATATGTTTATATCACCCCTATCATGTCACAGTTTGTCTCCTCTGCTGTGACGATGAACGGGGTTTTAAACATGTGAGAAAGATGCTGTATGTGCATCTGTACAAGGAAACTCAGTTTATAGTCTCGTCATCAACAACAACAACAAACTCAGTTTATAGTCTCGTCATCAACAACAACAACAACAAAAAACCCTTGCAAGAGAATGGAATATGAACTGATGTTAGCTGCAAGTGAGCAAGCCCCCATTAACGTACAATTTATATATAGGCAATACAAACCCACAACCTCAACCTGTTTTGGATGGTAAGCATTCTGTTCTAGCCATTCGCTAACGGAGTTGGAACTGATGTTAGCTGCAAGTGAACAATCCCCCATAACGTACAGTTTATAGGCAATACAAACCCACAGCCTCAACCTGTTTCAGATGGTAAGTATTCTGGTCTAGTCATTCTCGAGTCTGAAGTTGAACGAGCTGTGCATTGCTGTATTGCTGTCAGCTTTCGTCCCATGCTTTAAACCCGCAGTAACCTGGAGGCTTCAGAGCACTCGCTCTGCCCTAGCTTAGCGGCGAGCATCGTTATCTCTTGGATCGGTGACATGCGGGTGTATTTTTGTGGCCCATTTTTGTAACACATAATTATGTTTTGAACATGTTTTATGCTTTTGTCTGCCATTGCGTAAGTGTGAGGTATACGTCTCTGTATTTTTTATGCTCGTGTACGCACAGCCACACACAGAAACAGACACACACAAGCACAAACGCACACACACACAACAACAATAACAACAACTCACATACACGCGCGCGCGCGCTCGCCCACACACACACACACACACACACACACACACACACACACACACACACACACACACACACACACACACACACACACACACCAACAACAACAACAACAAGTCACATACGCGCGCGAGCACGCGCATCCCAGATTATTGACAGGAAATTACTGACTCTCTCCCTTTGTCAAAGGGACCAATTCTTAAAAAAAGAAAACATCACTCTTATCATGAACTGCCTCTAACACGAAGAACAACAAAACAAAACAAAACAAAACAAAACCAAAAAACAAGGAAAAACAGGGAGTAGGGCAAAACCCTGCAAACAATCTTCACTTTCGTTAGTTCTACAATTTCCTTTGAAGTATCACCCCATTTCTAGTTTGTGGTCCTCTCTCACGTTTTCACTGAATGCAACAAACGGTCGTGGCTGCCGTTTAAAGGAAGATCCATTCTTTTACGTCTAAGTCACCCGGGAGTCTTTTTGTCGGATAATTGTTTCGAGAAACAAAGTAAAACGCTAAAGTAAAATGGAGGAAAAGAAGAGAGATCCGACATTGACAAAAACCGCAGTCATTGCTCCATATCACGCCACCGCAGACTTGTGTTTGCTGTTCTGTTTTACTAGTTGGTAGGAAGCGTCGTATACAAGATCTAAACACAGTTTGAATATACATACTCAAATAGACAGAAACAGTATCAAAAAGGAAAGAAAAAATAATGAGTGGTGCTACTCTTGTAGCTACGTACTTTTCCTTGAGAGAACAGCCCGAATGTCATCTAAAGAAATCTGCAACAACTGAGACCAGTATACTATACAGTAAAATTGCAAGACAATACATTACAATACAATGCTTTACAAAACAATACAATACAATACAGCACAATACAATAAAACACAATTCAACACAGTACGATACAACACAAAACAATACAATGCCATACAATGTAATACAATGCAGTACGAAACAACACAATATAATACAATTCAATACAACACAATACAATACAACACAATACAATGCATCAACATGCTTGCTTGGCAGTGTCACGACATTTTATTTCAATCGTGTTCCAGAGGAGGGAAGTAGGGGGGGGAGAGAGGGGATGTTCCCCTTTCCAAAGCCTAAAGTTCTGGCATAAACATGCAAAACGGATGCCCATTTCTACAATACGAAACATTGCAAGACTCGAATAAGCAGAAACGAAAGCACTTTCCCTCCAAGTGAAAACTGTAATTAGAAACAGAAAATTACTGATAGCTAATGTCGGTGCTTGGGTTGAAGAGTGATGGGGGGGGGGGGGAATTGCAAATGAGTGCATGGATTTTTCAAGACCCTGTACACACACACACACACACACACACACACACACACACACACACACACACACACACACACACACACACACACACACACACACGCACACAAACACACACACACAAACACACACACAAACACACCCCTACACACACCTACACACACATACACTAACACACATATACATACATGCATATAATACATATAAAATATTATATTACGTGTGTGTGTGTGCGCGTGCGCGTTGTGTGTGTGTGTGTGTGTGTGTGTGTGTGTGTGTGTGTGTGTGTGTGTGTGTGTGTGTGTGTGTGTGTGTGTGTGTGTGTGAGAGAGAGAGAGAGAGAGATAGTACACATGCCTGCATGTGCCTGAGTGCACATACGCACGTGAGCACGCGTGTAAAATGTAAATGCTAACTACATATCTCTCCATTTTCCTTTGCATGCAGAGACAAGAGCGAGAAGGGGACATCAGTCTGGCATATGGGAATTATTCCCCATCCCCACCCAGCAGCTCCCCCTCTGTGGGGATTGCTTCCCTTTCCTTTCCTCCTAGCCCTGCCTCCCCCCTCCCCCTCCCATCTCGACCCCCCCCCCCCCCATCCCCCCGATCCCCCCGATCCCCTCTCGCTTTCCCCCCCAGATCAGGTCAATATACATGTAAATGCCAGACTTGTCTCCAACACTGACCGATCACTGACC
>JASPKP010001976.1:0-5000 GCA_030674155.1 Stramonita haemastoma | reverse complement strand
AGTACTCTGTTGAAAACCTTCAAACTCTCAGCACGGCTTGGTCTCATGCGGTTATTTTTCCCATGGTGTGAATCTACCCCTGCACACGTGTGGTTGGAACATTTGGCTTATGAACTATGGGCCATCACAGGTATAATACCTTATGTCTTTTATCACAGGTATACGATCTTTTCCTTGACACCATACCCTGATCTTTACGCGTGTCAATGACGCACATCACACCACTATCTGTCATTTACAATCGCAACGTGTCACCGTCATAAACAAAACTTTTGCAGCTGTTTATTCTATACCACCTTCAGTCACGGCAGATTGCTCTCTGCAAAATTCTAGTTTCTCTCCTTAGAAAAGTGTCTTCACAAGAGCAGCGCTACCCATATTTTTTTCCTGTTTGTGTATCTACTCCTCTTCGAGAGCGTTTTTTTTTTCTTTTTAACATAGTTCTTCCAAGAATAATCCTTCTGTTATGCTGTCATGGCCGGCCGGGTTCTGTTACGTGTGTTAAATGTGTAATTCCCACACAAGACCTTGATTCGTCATCTCTGCTAAAAGACTAGCTCCAAGACCACTACTCAAGGTCTAGCGGGCGGATGAGCGAAAAGTCCAGGTTGAATCAGAGAGGATGCTGGACGCTGGTCAGTATGAATAGCATCCCCACCTTCTGGAAATTCTGTGCTAGGAGTTTCCTCTTATTTAGCCCTTTCTATCTTTTTACCTTGTTCCCTTTTCCTTCCTATCGCCTCCTTCTTGCCTATGTCGTGCCTTCTTGGCCCATTCTTCTTCATGTCTACATAAAGACTTACAAGATAAGAATTCACTCCCACGCCGAAGTCGGATGCAGTGGGCCTGACGTTAGGTGCTTAACGGCAGTGCAACGCATTTCCGGTCATATCACATACAACAATGGCTGCTGTCTACGCATTCGACGGCGACGACGGTGATGATGACAACGAAGAAGAAGAAGAAGAAGAAGAGAAGAAGAAGAAGAAGAAGAAGAAGAAGAAGAAGAAGAAGAAGAAGAAGAAGAAAGAAGAAGAAGAGAAAAATTACGAAAAATTGCGAAGAAGAAGAAGAAGAAGAAGAAGAAGAAGAAGAAGAAGAAAAAAGAAGAAGAAGAAGAAGAAGAAGAAGAAGAAGAAGAAGAAGAGAAAAGAAGAAGAACAACAACAACAACAACAACAACAACAAGAACAACAACAACAACAACAAGAACAAGAACAAGAACTACAACAACAACAACAACAAGAACAAGAAACAAGAACTACAACAACAACAACAACAAGAACAAGAACAAGAACAAGAAGAACAGAACAAGAACTAGAACAAGAAAAACAAGAACAAGAACAAGAACAACAAGAAAAGTCAGGAACCGAACCCTCGACTTCTCGCTTTCTACACAGGCTCGTTACCTCTTGACCACCGACCGATGCACTTTCAGCCCAGATTTGGCTATCAGCGGAGGAGGCACTGGACACTCGCTCTGAGAATAGCCACTAGCTTGGAGTGACAGCGGGACAAACTTTGTGAAAGCTGATCCCTAAAACGTAATGAAAGAGAGTGGTAGTTTTTAAGGGAGAGAAAGCAAATACCCCTAACTCTTGTTTGAGTGTTTAACTTGAGAGAGAGAGAGACAGAGAGAGATAGAGAGAGAGAGAGAGAGAGGAGAGAGAGGGAGAGAGAGAGAGGAGACAGAGACAGACACAGAGGGAGAGAGAGGAGAAGAGAGAGACAATACAGACAAGAGACAGAGAGAGACAGAGACTGAGAGGCATACATTCAGACAGACAGACAGACAGAGGGAGGGGGGAGAGAGAGAGAGAGAGAGAGAGAGAGAGAGAGAGAGAGAGAGAGAGAGAGAGAGAGAGAGAGAGAGAGAGAGATAGAGAGAGAGAGAGAGAGAGAGAGAGGAGAGAGGAGAGAGAGAGACATACAGACAAGAGACAGAGAGAGACAGAGACTGAGAGACATACATTCAGACCGACAGACAGACAGAGGGGGGGGGGGGGGAGAGAGAGAAAAGGGGAGAGAGAAAAAGGAGAGAGAAAAAGGAGAGAAAGAGAGAGAGAGGAAGAGAAAGAAGACGAGCGCCCGGAGAGAAAAGAGGAGGAAAACGGCCTATACTTAACACAGACGACAGCCGCCGGGGGTGGGGTGGCTCGCTTTGGGGGGGGGGCGAGGTGGGAGGGGGAAAAAGACCTCGCCCGCAAGAACAGAGACAAACCTCCTGACAGACCAACGGGGGGGGGGGAAGACAGACAGGACAACAGACATACAGGACCCCAACAGCAGGCGCCAGAGCCCCCCAGCACAGAAACAGGAAAGCCCGGGGGAAAAAAAGGGCAAGTTACTGCTATCCAAAACTGGAAAGACCCTCCTTTCCAAAAAGTTTCGGCCATGTTGGTGTGTTGTGTTGTGGTGTGTGTTGTTTGGTGGTGGTGGGGGTGGGATTATTGTGTGTGTTTGTTTATTTGTTTTTTGGGTTGGGGTGTGGTGTGTGTGGTGTGGTGTTGTGTGGTCAGTGTTTTGTGTGTTGTTTGTGTTGGTTTCTGTGTCGTGCTGGTCTGTGCGTGTCTGTGTGAAGTCGAAAGGAAAGGCAAGGTAAGTGCGTAATTGTGTGTAGGTTTTGGTGTAGTGTGGTGTGTGTGTTTTGTGTGTTTGTGTGTGGTGTGGGGTTTGTGGTGTGTGGGGTTTGGTGTGTTTAAGTATAAAGGTGAAAATTGTGTGAGGTAAGTTTTGGTCGTGGTTTTTAAAGGATTGTTGTGTGTGCGCGAGGCGCGCACGTAATGTGTTGTTGTTTGTTGTGTGTGTGGGGTTGTGTGTGGTGGTGTGTGTTGTGTGGGGTGTGTGTGTGTGTGTTGGGGTGTTGGTGTGTGTTTGTGGTGTGGGTTTGTGAGACAAGCGATCTAGTTTTTTGTGTGTTCGCAAGACATGGTTTGATTTGTTTCTGCAAGAAATGCGCTATTTTAAAATTCCATTTAGACCATTTTATTATTATTTTCTCCTGCCTTCTCCCCCCCACCCTCCACCCTTTCACATTTCTTCTCCGGCTCCCAGCGCTGCGACCCCCCCCTTGGCTGTGGAGATTTCCAAACACTATATTCACAAGGTTTTCCTTTGTTATTCTATTTTAATTTATACAGACATTTAAGGGGTTATAGTCTATACCAGTTTTTAAAGCGCTGCCTGCATCCTAGTGACTGCCCGGTTTCAAACTACCCCCGAGGCAACCGTTCGAGGAATTTTTCCCCCAGGAGTTACATTCCATCTTTGTTCCCCCCGAAAAACTTAGACGGACTATGAACCAAGCTGCGTGTGCAAACAACGCAAAACATCTTACACGCACATGAAACCCTTTCTCCTTTTTAGAAAGTAACCATGCAGCCCAAGAAAATGACAACATTTTTAATTTTGAAATAAAAGCAATCCATTACATTGACACCGGTTTAGGGCATCATCCCAAAGCAAATACGGCACCTTAATGGTAGAGCACAGAAAACGGCCGCATAACAGAAATATCACCATTGGTGAACCTTGGGCTCTAGCCCAAAACGAAAAAGAAAAAAGAAAGAAAAAAAAAACCATTTATTTACAACATGGGGTGAATGAAAAATACAAACTTTCTAAAACGATCGTTGAAAAGGAATAACGGAGGGATGGAGAGAGAAGGGGGATAAAGCAAAACTTTGCCATCTTTGTTTGAGAGTTCGGCGAGAAAAGGATTCAAAACTAAGGCAATATTATCATTGCATGTTTTTCAAAAGTGGAAACAGAGAAGATCTTGTTCAATAATAGCCAATGTGCGCGCACCTGTGTGTGTTGTGTGTGTGTGTGTTGTGGTGTGTGTGTGTGTGTGTGTGTGTGTTGTGTTTGTGGTGGGTGTTGAAGTCTGTGCGGCGCGCGCGTGCGGTGTTGTGGCTTTGTGGGATGTGTGGTTCGCGCACATGCATGCGTGCAGTGTGCAAACGCGTGTTAAAAATCCAACAGATTTGGAAAAATAAGAAAACCTAATGGAGTCAGAGCTCCGAGGCTACCAACGCTGACGTTTTTTGTGTATCCAACCGTTAAACCCCTCCCCACCAATAAGGCACCTCATTCACTTCGGGAGATATAGTTGGAAAATTAAAAGTTCCAATTTTGCCAGAAGTCGGAGATACCCCCTTACTTTTCTACTTTCAACTGCTGTGGGGTTTTGTAAAGTGCACAAGGCCGTGAGCTCACAGTTCCGACGATTTACAGTGTCCTCGGAAAGGCTTGAACTATTTCATTTTCCGCCTAACAGGGAAAATGGGCCAGGATGGGAATTAATCCCAGAACCTGTTTGGTGGGGTTTTTTTTTTCTAAGCAGGTAAAGTCTAACCCATCGCGCCACCTTCCTTCTTCACAGAATTTTGCCAGAGACAACTCCCACGTTTTACCTCGTTGCATATAGGACCCGGTTTTTGGTCTCTTCCGATGGACTACACCAAACCACCACTCATGGTGTATGGATAGGAGGAACATTCGGGTCAAAAAGGGATCAAACCTAAAATTCTTGCTTTTCAGCGGTTTTTGTTACCTTTGACCATGATCACGTAAAAAGGGTTGGGCATCGTACATGTTTATGCTTGAAAGAATGTGAAGTGACTTTGTTGGAGCTCCGGGAACGAACATTTGCAAAATTTTTATCAAAAATATCCATCTTTTCCACTAGTCTTAGACAAAAAGCCCCTTTCCACAATGCCAAGACAGCCCAACCCCAAAAAAAAGCAGGGGTTTTGGTCAAGTGGTAGTTGGGGGGGGTGGGGTTTGGGGGGGGGGGGTGGGTGGGTTTTTTGGCGGTTGGGTTTGGGTTGTCGGTTGGTTAGTTTTTGCTGGGGTTGGAATTTTGGGAATTTGGTTTTTGGGTTTTTTTTGGTGTTTTTTTTTTAACTAAAAAATCGTCATTTTTCGTATTTTTTTGGCTTGTGTTCTTGCAACCCCAAACAGCATCCCAAAAAATGTACACAAGCATTTTCCAAAAA
>JASPKP010000198.1:57500-60000 GCA_030674155.1 Stramonita haemastoma | reverse complement strand
ACAAAATCAACGACAGTAGAAGCACGAATCTGATAACCACCAACAACAACAGTAACTATAACAACATCACCAGCAGCTAGAACAACGATAACAGCAACAGCAGCAACAACAGTAACAACCGCAGTAGCAATAACAAAAAGGATGACAACAAAGATAATAACAAGGATACGAACAATATAGAAGAACAAGTCAAACAAAAAGACGAAGAAAAATTAAACAACAGAAACAATAGCAACAACAAGGTGTGTGTGTTGTGTGTGTGCGTGCGTGCGTGCGTGCGTGCGTGCTGCGTGCGCGCGCGCGCGTGCGTGTGTGTGTGTTTAGTTTGTTTATTTTATTTTATTTTATTCTTTTATATCGAGGATAATGTAATAAGCACTCATGTGTTTTTTTTTCCATCCGGTCCCCGTGTGTATTCAGTTTTGTAAATATTGTCATCTGTTCCCACCGGCACACGATGGCCAACTCTTACGAAAAGCGGAACAGGATTTAACGTGTGAGCAAGATGTTCTGCGTGCGTTCGCACCACGGGGCCTCGGTTTACAGTCTCATCCGAAAGACTTTTGGGGAGAGTGGAGTCAGCACTGATGTTAACTCCAGGAGAAAAATCCCCTCAAACAGGAGTCGAACTCGGGTCGTCAAATTGCGAGCGCAATGTTCCGACCCTTATGCTATCCCGTCCCGAGTGTGTGTGTGTGTGTTTGCGTGTGTGTTTGCGTGTGTGTTTGCGTGTGTGTTTGCGCGCGCGCGCGCGTGTGTGTGTATGTGTGTCCGTGCTTGCATGTGTGTGTGTGTGCGCGCGTGCGTGTGTGCGAGCGTGTATGTGTACTATGCTTTCCGGATAGGATTCTTTTCAGCTACCTAAGTCTGCGTATCTGTTTACATTCATAAGTCCCTATATAAATCGAGCGGGTTTTAACCGACAGTTTTACAGGGATATCCTCCATAGATCGTGTTCGAACAGTCAGCGATCTAGGTTATTACCTTGCCCACAAAAACCAGTGTGTATATTGTTCATCATTACCATCATTGTCTTCTGGAAAGGGAGCTGGGGAGGGGGGAGGGAGGGAAGTGTCAGCAGAATGTTCCCACAATGTATGAAATTTGAACACTCCCTTCCCTCCCTCCCTTCTTCCCCCTTAACCACTCTTTCTAATTTATTAATGGGTGTATAACTCTCGACCATCACATCTCTCATCTTCGTAGATGATTTCGACTAAGCCTGAATGGGTATTATTGCGAGTTTATGTTCAAGAATGTCAGGAAAATTACTTCTAAATTAGTCCCTTTCATTAAGGGAATCTATGGTGGATTTTTGTTCCTCAGCCAGAGCTCCAAGGTTCACCAATAATGAATTTTGCGAATGCGACCGTTTTTTGCCCCCACCGTGAAGGTAGCGCATTCAAGTCAAGTCAAGTCAAGTCAAAATCATTTTAATCATCCCTGAAGGGCAATTACAATACTAACAGGCACATTGATGCGAACCATAACCAAAAGACACAAGATAAATACATTACATATTTGTTCAAACATTATATGCTTCAAATAAAAATATCACACTGACGCTCGTATGCGCGCGCACACGCATAACACACACACACACACACACACACACACACACACCACACACACACAACACACACACACACACACACACACACACACACACACACACACAAATGCACACAAACACACACACATACACACACATACCAATGTATGGACACAATGTTATTAAAACCATTGACTAGAAAAGACATACAACCACTATTATTTACGCATGTATGCACGCACACGCAAAGATACATGTACGCACGCTCGCATACAGACACACGCCCCCGCCCCCTTACACACACACACCATCCACCCCCACCCCCACCCCCACCCACCACACACACACCAAAAAATGCAATGCTTTAAAACCATTGACTAGAAAGACATATGAATTTACAAACATTCAAAAAATCAATAAAGCCAAAAATAAGACATACTTATTTTATGAGTACATGTGCACCAGAGAAATGATTTTTTTTTTTTTAAAGACTGGGTAGTCGTCGTTATTATGACTTTAGAATTCGGATGGCTACTGGTACAAAGGAATTTCTTTTTTCTGTTTGTTTTGCTGTTATGGCATTGAAAACGACGTCCTGAAGGCACCAATTGAAATTCTGAAAACTTCGAAGATACATCCATACGAATAACTTACTAGAATTTAAGTCTTGCAACTATGTTTTGTCTATGCCAATATTTACAGATTAACTATCTTTTGGACAACACTTTACCAACAGAAGAACGATTGCGAAGACTTACGAAGAAGAATTGCGAAGAAGAATTGCGATGAAGAAGAAAGAAGAAGAAGAAGAAGAAGAAGAAGACGAAGACGAAGAGAAGAAGAAGAAAGAAGAAGAAGAAGAAAGAAGAAGAAGAAGAAGAAGAAGAAGAAGAAGAAGAAGAAGAAGAAGAAGAAGAAGAAGAAGAAGAAGAAGAAGAACAACAACAA
>JASPKP010000198.1:50000-52500 GCA_030674155.1 Stramonita haemastoma | reverse complement strand
GTGTGGTGTGTGTGTGTGTATGTGTGTGTGCTGTATGTGTGTGTATGTGTGTGTGTGTGTTGTTGTGTGTGTGTATGTGTGTGTGTGTGTATGTGTGTGTGTGTGTGTGTGTGTGTGTGTGTGTGTGTGTGTGTGTGTGTGTGTGTGTGTTCATTCGCTGTGGTAATTAGGCTTTGTTTACAGTTTTCACTGAACAAGTAACGATAACTGTGTTTGAATGCTCTAAGCAACGTTGGTTTGTTGCTCTCCCTTGTGCTTTTTATGCTGTTTGTAAGCACACACATACACACACACACACACACACAACACACACACACACACACACACACACACACCACACACACACACACACACACACACACACACACAGGGGGGAGACAGACAGATAGACAAACCCAGACAGACAGACAGACAGATAGAGAGACAGAGAGAGGGATTTTATTCTTTTCTTTTTTTTTTACTCTTTTATATTGAGGATAATGGAATAAGCACTCTTGTGCTTTTTTACATCCAGTTCCCGTGTGTATGCAGTTTTGTTTAATGTCATCTGTTCCCACCCGGCACACGATGGCCTACTCTTACGAAAAGCGGAACAGGATTTAAAGTGTGCACAAGGTGTTCTGCGTGCCTTCGCATACGGGGCCTCGATTTAAAGTCTCATTCGAGGGACTTTTGGGGAGAGTGAGTCAGCACTGATGTTAACTCCCAGGAAAAAATCTCCTCGACCGGAATCAAACCCGGGTCATCAAATTGCCAGCGCAATGTTCTGACCACTAGGCTATCCGGGAGAATGAGAGAGAGAGAGAGAACAGATACAGAGAGAGAGAGGAACAGATAGAGAAAAAGAGAGAACCATAGTCATTCAGTTGGGTTGTCAGCTTGCGTGGTGTACTCGTCTGTGTTGTGACGGACTGTCGTCTCCGTCTGTGTTGTGTAGGCTGTCATCTCCGTCTGTGTTTTGAAATGTTTGTGGCAGCTGTCATCTCCGTCTGTGTTGTGACGGGCTGTCATGGTTGTGACGGGCGGTCATGTGTTGTGACGGGCTGTCATCTCTGTTGTGACATGTTGTGACAGTCTGTCATCTCTGTCTGTGTTGTGACATGTTGTGAAGGGCTGTCATGTGTTGTGACAGGCTGTCATCTCTGTCTGCGTTGTGACATGTTGTGACAGGCTGTCATCTCTGTGTTGTGACATGTCGCTCCTCTACGACTACATGGGTTATGGGACACCTTTACCTTTTTTTTTTTAAACTACCATCAACCAACAATTACCAAATGTATTGCCTAATGTTGCTTGCACTGACACGCGGGATCTCTGTGTAATAGTCCCACCCAGAAGTACTTCCGGGGGAAGTGGAGTATATAATTATTTATTTTTCTCCCCCTTGCATCTTAGGTGAGGCCTATTATATTCTCATATAAAACAGGTACAGCACACTCATTGTACCGTTCATTGAGTTTCTAGCACATTGCAATATGTCGGTTGTGTTTTTATACATTCTCCAATACAAAAAAGAAATACCAGAAGCTTTATAAAATTTTGAATATCGATATTTACAAAAAGAAAACACGAAACCAAAACAAAGAAAAAAAACTTAGGCCTACTTATAGTTATGTTGACCTTCACTTCTTACCAGCCATTTTGGTGTCAAGTTTCTAAATTTAAAACAAAAGCATCAAAATATGCTAAAAAAAAAAAAAAAAAGTTAAAACCCGACAACTTTATTTTTCTTATCAGCAAAACTATCCACTCTAACTCCAAAGGAAAAAAACTTACTCGAACGGACAAACTCACCGGAGACACACAAACCCATGTTCTGTCAGATGCCGACAGAGTAGTGTAAGACGCACAGACCACTAGGCATTACCCCGCATATTGCAATCGTTTTTTTTCTTTTTGAATGTGCTGCCTCATCATCAGTAACGTTTCTGTCCTACTGTTCCCACGCCGCTCATTTCCACCTCCCCCCCCCCCCCCCCCCCCCCCCCCCCCCCCCCACCCGCCTTACCCCCATTCCCCATGCCACAATCCCAGCGTCAGAAGTCTACAGGGAGACCACTAATGTCAGGCGCCTCGGGGTCACCAGCTGCTGGGTGACTTTGGTGGTGTTCAGTGGTGCCTGTTCTGAGCTAACATACGCAGGACACCACCTACGAAGCCCCCTACTAACGACAGTATTAGCTCAGTCTCAGCCAGACTGAGCGAGACGCCCACCCGGGATGGCGACCACCAATAATAGCCCCCTCCCCCCCCCCCCCCCCAACACAGTGACCTGCTCCCATGAACCTTCAATGTGAAAGCTTTGACACAGACTTACCACAGGCACAAATGTGTATGGAAAAGTTAATTAAACTGAGGCCACCATGTTTCCAGAGCAACAGGGGCCACCACACCAGAGCCAGTGTTCTTCCATTGCTTGATGATCAGTGACAATGAGGATGATGTCATGCTACTGCTGTAGAGTGCAAGCGCTTTGAAAGTACTTAAGTTAAAGTTAAAG
>JASPKP010000198.1:42500-45000 GCA_030674155.1 Stramonita haemastoma | reverse complement strand
GCTTCTCCCTCATCTTGAATAGACATACAGGAAAAATGAATCATGCGATACTGTGTTCACTGATTTCACAACATCTTTGTATCTCTACTTGATAACCACGTGCTGCTTTTTCTGGAATACAAAAAAAAAAATAATGATAAATTCTCATCACTTTCAGAAACGACTGTCAGAACAATTTCTGTCATTCACTTCCACGTTCTTTTGACCATTCCTGGTATATTCGTCAACCCCACGTTGTTCTACACAGAGTCTAGTTCTTTGAAAACTTGCTTCATCCTTTTGACTAACACAGACGAAAAGCGAAGGATGTTGGTGTCTTTAGTACTGGGGACCCTGGAATACCAGCGATAATGTTGACACAGTCCGACAGTCTCGTTCACCAACAGAGCCTTCTCTCCGTGCAGAAAAGAATGCACCAAGTGGATCCCCATGATGTGAATTGTCCTCGGGTTCACGATACTTTTTGTTCTACGCGTCCAGAGTTGTTGAGTCTTTTGCTGCCTCAGGAGATACTTCACGTTCAACTTCACGGCAAACCTGCGCTCGTCTGAAGTCAGATTGGCCGGTTTGTCCTTCAGGAAAATGGCGCTGGGAAATTTGGCAGCTCCGATGACAGGAGAAAGTTTGGAGGAAACCCTGACTTTTTTACCACTGTACTGCCTTGCGCCTTCACGGATCCGAGAAATAAAACTCTCCTTCATCGTCAGCACGCTATTTCCATCAGAAACGAAATCGGAGCGAGAAGCTTGACTGAACAGGGAGTGGACTAAAGCAGACCAGGAGTCGTGAACACGAGGGACGATCATCTCATCAAAGTCCATGAAGACGATGAACTCGGTCCGGTTGGTGTTCTGCAGGAGACAGTCGTTGATGGCGCCTAGCTGGCCCTTGTAGTGGATGGGCTCCGGGGGCTGGGTCCAGCTCTTCACCTGCAGGAACCCTGTGCTGACGTAGCGCTGGAGGACCTGGCTGACCCTGGGGGAGACGCTGGTGTTGTAGACCACGGCGTGCTCCGCGCCTAGAGCCTGGGCCAGCTCCAGATTGGCCACCATCTGCACGGCGTCCCCGAAGGCGCTGTGGAGCGGAGAGAAGCAGACCAGGAACTGGAACTGCCTGGGGCCTGGGGTCTGGATGCGGACACGGTTAGCCAGGCTCCTGTCCCCGGGAGTGGTCAGAGACACGGTGAGGGGGGAGGAGGGGGTCTGCTGGTGGTGGTGGTGGTGGTCAGCGTGTCCGGGGCCGGGCAGGTGATGTAGGCTGGTGAGAATCTGACAATCACACACGCACACGCACGCACGCACGCATGCACGCACGCACGCACACACACGCACACGGCCGTCACATACGCGCGCGCAAACACACAAACACACACACACACACACACACACACACACAGCCGTCACACACACACACACACACAGCCGTCACGCACGCACGCACGCACGCACACACACACGCACGCATGCACGCACACACGCACGCACGCACGCACGCACGCACACACACACGCACACACACTAACACACACACACACACAGCCGTCACACACACACACACACACACACACACACACACACACACACACACACACACACACACACACACACACAAACACACACACACACACACACACACACAACACACACACACGCACACGATAAAAAAAAAATTAAGTGCAAAAAGAGATTGCCCAGTTCATAACTTAAAAAATGATTGTGGTGAAATTAACTGATTATTAAAAAATCATGTACATAAGAATAACTTTCATGGGAAATTAGAAATATTAGGCTGTCTAAGACATATTACTAACATCATTTATAAGTTGCGATTGAATTCTTGGAGGACCAAATATTCTCGAAATGTAACTTGCTCCTGTTCTGAGCCACTATCTTGCGAACATATTCTTTTTCAATGTTCAGTTCTAAATTCAGTTTACAAAGAAAATGGCATTGAAATACAAAGAGAACCATTGGACGTAGTTTCGCGAAAACCATTGATTACTGATGTTGCTAGTATTATTTCCAAGTCTTCTGTAAATTTTTTATGGTAGGTGGGGTTTTTTTGTTTTGTTTTTGTTTTGTTTTGTTTTGTTTTGTTTTGTTTGTTTGTTTGTTTGTTTGTTTGTTTGTTTGTTCTGTTTTGTTTGTTTAGTCTAATATCACCAAGTGTGAATAGACTTTAAATTCAACTACAACAACAACAACAACAACAACACAACCACACACACACACACACACACACACACATACACAGCATATACACCGTCACTGACAGTCAGTTTCATCAGACGAAGCATGGACAGCAGATGTGTGGAAACCCCTCTTTTCAGCATCACAAATATTCTACATTATCGCCGAAGTCGGAATGCGGCTATCTTAAAGGTGGGTAAAAGCGGTCACATAATTATACGCAAAATTTCACCATTGATAAACTTCGGAGCTGTAACCGAAGAACTAAAAATGGAGCAGGTATTTTCAAGCCCTCTACAATCGAGGGGAGA
>JASPKP010000198.1:32500-37500 GCA_030674155.1 Stramonita haemastoma | reverse complement strand
CTTAGATGCAAGGTGGTATAGACAGGTTTGTCTCCAGGGCTTTGATTTATAGTCTCATCTGAAGGACCTACAATGTAAGAGCGGAGACTGTAGTCAAGATTAATGTTTTTCTTCGCGTGGAATGTCGCTGCGAGGATTCATGTTAACATCAAGGGAAAACTCCCAATAAACACCTCAGCAGAGATTCTGATACACACCACGAGTTCCATGGAACCATGACTTTAATGCTCCAATCACTAGCCTATTCCACCCCCTTATACATTTAGTGTAGATAACAGAAGATGGGTTAAAAAAAAAAGAAAAAAGGAAGTGTTGTCTACGGAAAATTCTGTAGAAAAAAAAAAAGCAACTTTCATCGGGAAACTAATACACATACAGGCAGAAAAAAAACTGTTACAAAAATCTAGGTAGCCCTGCTCCAGCAGTGTTGCTCTTTCCCCAGGCAGGGCAGCCTGAATTTAATGCAGTGAAACTGACTGTGACTGCGAGTGGTCTACAATATGGAACCCTGAATAGTGGTTCAGATATTACAACTTCAGAAGAAGAATAAACAATTCAAAACCATGTGCACAGCTTTTGCCTAGCATTTGGGGTAAAAGAACCCCCAGTAGTAAACTGTGCACCTCCATACAAACATGCGTACCTGAATTCAATCTATATGAACAGGTGACCATGGATGTTCTGGCATGTGAAGTTGCTGTCCACTACAACACAAAGCCTGACACAAAACTGTTGTGACAAAATACCAACAAAACAGAATCAAACAAACATGATACAGGAACTAATACTTCGCCTTGCACACTACCATGTTCTGGAAAACAAACACACATCAGTTGCCACACAAACTCAACTTTTGACAAACAACCCAATCAGTTTTGGCCAAACAACCATCAGCTTTGGCCAAACAACCCAATCAGCTTTAGCCAAACAACCCAATCAGTTTTTGCCAAACAACCCAATCACCTTTGGCCAAACAACCCAATCAGTTTTGGCCAAACAACCCAATCAGCTTTGGCCAAACAACTCCATCAGTTTTAGCCAAACAACTCCATCAGTTTTGGCCAAACAACTCCATCAGTTTTAGCCAAACAACTCCATCAGTTTTGGCCAAACAACTCCATCAATTCGTCTTCTGTGGTCCAGCCACCCCCCCCTCTGAGCCATCCCCTAGTTTCACCACATCGTCCATCCCTTTCAACGTCTGCCTGTGTGCTGGACTACTGTCTAAGGAGCCGAGCAGCTTGGGGTTCTTCTTCAGCATCTCCTTGGGTATATGCATGTGCAGAGTCTGGAAATATTTCAGAATGCTCTGCACCTGAGTGACATCTAGTTTATAGTCTGAGGCAATTTTCGCTGCACTGTTTTCTTTGGGGTTGAGGTGATGCATAGAAATGAACTCCAACAGCTGACGGAGACTTGCCCGGCCCTCTGGGATGTGTTGAGGGTCAGGGAATCCATACTCTGCAGGCGTGATCTTACGGCGGTCTTCTGGCATGGACCTCTGAGACTGAGCTTTGATCTGAAAGAAGAGGAAAGAATATCAATACAGGAATGCCTTCATCAATATCAGATCTCTTCTCTGAAATCTACTATCAATAGTACATTGGTGTCATTTTCATGATCAAACACAAAGCACAATAAATGTCAAGTTCACAATCATTTCATGTGGCAAAAGTATCATCACAACCCTTAAATATTAGTATTACACTTTTAACATTAAACACCTTTCATCTCCTACTGTTATGAAATGTTGATATTTATTCTATTTATTTATTTAATTAATTTATTTATTTATTCTTTTATATTGAGGATAATAGAATAAGCAATCATGTGCTTTTTTTCATCCGGTCCCCGTGTGTATGCAGTTTTTGTAAATATTGTCATCTGTTCCCACCGGCACACGATGGCCTACTCTTACGAAAAGCGGAACAGGACTTAACGTGTGCGCAAGATGTTCTGCGTGCGTTCACACACGGGGCCTCAGTTTAAAGTCTCATCCGAAAGACTTTTGGGGAGAGTGGAGTCGGCACTGATGTTAACTCCAGGAGAAAAATCTCCTCGACCGGACTCGAACCCGGGTCTTCAAATTGCCAGCGCAATGTTCTGACCACTAGGCTATCCGTCCCCCCACTATTAACTACTAGCACCATTAGAAATACCATACCAAAAAGTTTGGCTCGAAACATGGAAAAAAATTTCTTTTCCGGTTTTGCTTATTTCTTTTTAGTGCACAACATTTCTTCTTCTTCTTCATCCAGGCTCAAATAGCAACTACTGTTGTTTATCATAGGAGTGACAGTGCATTCTGCTGCCATACCCAGGGTATCCAACTTCAGCATGGGAAAGAATTATTACCTTTCAATTCTTTCCAGAAATGAGGCAGGAGAGTGGACCAAGAAGGCAGAAAATAAACAAGGAGGTGACAGGAAGAAAAGGAACAAGGCAGAAAGAAACAGAGGGATAGAAAAGAGGGAATTCCTAGCACACAATTTTCTAGGAGGTGGTATTGCTATATTTTTACAGCCTGGCCTTCAGCGTCCCCATGGGGAATAAATGCATGGTGTATTGCTACCTTTTAAATACATTTTGTGTCTTACCTGTGTCAAATTTCATGTACCCTCTGTGGGGTTTCTAAAGTAAACACTGGACATCTACACATACTCATAATATTAAAAACATTGCTTCTTCTGCTGGCCAATACCACAGGAGTACACAGAATAAATCCATTAAATGTTCATCATATATGTACATCCTTAATGAGAAAATAAAACACTAAAAAAAAAAAAATGACAGTCACTGCCACTTTACCTCGGGGTTATCTCCCACAGAGTCCACCTTCACCTTCTTCAGGAAATCGTCCAGTTTCTTGTTCTTCATCTTCTGCTCTTCCTGAAACTCTGGATGCCCTGAAAACAGAATGCATTATATATATATAGCAGATGTACTGCATTCATTTTGGAGAGGAGAATATAAGCCACAGAGATAAGATGCTTTCGCAGACTCCTTGGCATCTCTTACAAAAGACCACATTACTAACGAGGAAGTGAGAATCAGAATCGGTCAAGCCATCGGGCCTTTTGAAGATCTCCTGACCACAGTCAAAAAACGCAAACTGAAGTGGTATGGGCACGTCGCAAGATCAACAGGGCTAGCCAAGACGATTCTGCAAGGAACTGTGCAAGGCGGGAGAAGGAGAGGCAGGCAGAGAAAGAGATGGGAGGACAACATCCGAGAGTGGACGGGCCTCAGGCTGAGTGACACCCTGAGAAAAGTCGAGGACAGAGGGAAATGGTGAGAGCTGGTTGTGCGGTCTTCCGTGGCGCCCTTATGGTCAAACAGACTATGGGATAGAAGAAGAAGACTGCATTTATCACAGCAATCAGTTTCCCTCTCTTTCAGCTCCTCTCAGGGGCTAATCATTTCATCCCATCCCAGCCTAGATGGGGCCAGCTGGTGCAAATGATAGCAGGAACTGACCACACTTGAGCTAGGTAAAAGGAAGGGGCATGCTTAATTTAGCACTCTGCACTGAGTAATGTTGGATTTGTGGGCTGTTATGTCAGAAATCATGTTCTGTATGTCTGTCTTCCTCATATCTTATCTATCTGTATCCAGTGTCCGTCTCAGTGTCTGTCTGTCTGTCTGTCTCTCTTTCATTCGGGATGGGATAGCCTAATGGTAAGAATATTGCGCTCACAATCTGACGATCCAGGTTTGATACCCATTCAAAGGGGAAAAAAATCCCCCCTGGAGTAACATCAGTGTCGACTCCACTCTCCCCAAAAGTCCTTTGGGTGAGACTATAAACCATGCAGAACATGTTGCGCACACACAAAATAAAAATTTACAAAACTGCAAACACACAGGGACAGGATGTAAAAAAGCACAAGTGCTTATTCCATTATCCTTGATATAAAATTAATTAATTAATTAATTAATTAATTAATTAATTAAATTCCTTAAGCACACACACACACACACACACACACACACACACACACACACACACACACACACAGTGACACACTACTACCACCATCATGTTGTGTGTTTACTGAAGTGCAGTAAATTGCTTATAATATATAGCATGAATCACTCAAACCAAAAACTAAAAGACCCTCTTTATAGAGTGTGACAAACAATAAATTAAAGATTTGTGAATTGTGATAATTCATTATGATCTGTCCCAAATAACTGATGTCAGTTGAATATTACTCTTCTTAAAAGTTTTTACTGACAATGTCTATTTCAGTATTTTTGCATAAGTCTGTATTCAGCCTTGTTTTTAGGTTTGCCACACGGAGTTATACATTTGGTGACTACCTGCTGCCTTGTATTGTTACCCTCTGACCTAAAACGCCTTAGCAAATTGATGTCCAAATGCTAAAAAAGGTTAGGACAACGAAGGGGTTAATTTAATTATCAATATCATCCCCCTTTCCACGATATAAAAAAAATAATAAATAAGGGAACGTGATAGCTCAGTGGTCGAAGTGCTCACTCTCCCCCAGCAAATTTTAAGCAGCGTCAAGCGTGGTTACCAATTGGATGGGTGGCCATTTGCTTGCCTTGGCTTCAGTACAGTTCCCCAGTTCACCCAGCTGTAATGTAAATGGGTACCTGCCTTCTTTAGGGTCAGGGAAGGCAAAGCAGCAAGGGAGAGGAGATGGGCGCCGCCCTCAACATGCTGGCCCCCAGAGAAGCTGAAGTTTTTAACGCCTCACTCCCTTACTACCACACAGGTTATGGGACACCTTTACTTGACCTTTTTTCCACCATCTAGTACTGTCTGTAGTGCTATTTTCCCACTACTCTCAGTCTCTCTGCACCCTACCTCACCTGCCTCCTTTCTACTAATTCTAGACATCCTGCCCTACCCTAGATCCCTCCTACCACAAAAATGCTATTTGAGACATGATTCTCACTCTCAGCCTCCTGATCCTTTTTTTTTTTTTAATAAAAATAAAATCAATCGCAACATTTCTTTAATGGTTAGTTCA
>JASPKP010000198.1:0-30000 GCA_030674155.1 Stramonita haemastoma | reverse complement strand
TGAATACATTGCGGATAATGATGAGAAAAATGTAGCAAGAAAAATATCGATGTAAAGTATTAAAACCTGTATTTTAGATGACTGATTACAGTTCATTTTAAGAGTTTGGTGACATTTTTCGTCGATCGTAATATTGATAATAATATCACTCTGTGACACGAACAGTTCAAATGTACCTTAACATAAACATGGTTAACATAATAATTGTTGTCCAAAATGCCCCCAGTATCCCTATTCATCAAAAACTAAAGAAAAACTTTTGATCGTCATAATTTAATATAATAATAATTTGCTTGGGGGTACGTACACCTGGTAACTTTAAACGCACCATAGATTGTAGTCGTACTGACATAGTGACATGATATCAGGCATATTATAAGGCATATAGAACAAGTATGTATTGTCATGTTATATGGATAGCTATCATTTCAAAATCATGTACAATGGGTGGAGTGATGAAATTAGAGGGGGTAGGATATATTCCATCTTCTGGCACACCAGAAATTTTGCTCATCTGACAACTTTTTGACCACTTGTAGTCGAATATGCATTACATTGATTATGTCAGAATGTTACCCTCGTATAGATTGGGCTACTTTTGTTCACAATAGAATGTAATTCAGAATTATATGATCTATGAATGTGATATTTTTCAGTTTTCTTTTGATAGCAGTTGCAGTTAGGGGCACTGAACATCAGAAGTCAAGGCATTAAATTAATCATGTACATTGATAATGGTACAGTTTACATAACATTAAAGTTAAAGTTTTCCCGTTTTATTTTTGATAACTCAGATAAGATATATATAATAATATATGCCACCACATGGTTATATTATATATATGATAGTTAATAAGTTACTAAGTTAGTTAACGTGCCATCTAGAGTTCTCTTGCTTTTTTAATATTAAAAAAAATATATAAATTTTCACTTTGTGTCCATAGGTATCTATGGTACCATTGCTATTTTTGCTTACATTTCAGCCCCATTTTAGACTTAAAACAAAATTTCACTACTGGCACAAGCTATTCATGTTGATGATATTACATGAGTTCAATTTTTTAATTTCTAATTTATAAATCCAATGTTTGTCATGTATTAGACAAATCTGTTGGTCCCCATCGTCTGTTGCATGCTTTAAGATTGATAAAAGCAGCAGGAAGTAAGTAGACTACATGAAAACAATCAGAAGGATAAGATAGTAGAATTTCTAATATGATCATATTAACTAATTTATTGATTATAACCCCATCCTCCACTATAGATAGAAGTAAATTGATTAAGTTACAAAAAAATCACAAGGTCAAGAAAGCAGTATTCCTAACGTGACTTATTCTCTGTCATATGACTCGTTTACTCTTAATTATGGGTGAAAATTATGCAGTGATCATCATCATGCAGTAAATGAAAATCATCTCTGATGTAGTGGCCCCAGTTATTCTGGTCTCTGGTAGTGTTTCAGTTTCTCTAGATAGATCATACAATTCTGTACCTGTGGTGAATTTGTGTCACACTCAGAGGTTAGAAGTTCATGGGAGAGGATCATTGCAGGGATGTTGTGCTGGTTGCCATCCTTGGTCGTTGTCTCACTCAGTCTGGCTCTGCAACTGAGCAATTACTGTTGTCAGTTGGGGGGTAGGTGGTGTCATATAATTTTAACACGGAACAGGCGCCACTCAACACCACAAAGATGACCCAGCAGCAGGGTAGGGCCTCTATGGCTGGTGGCCCCACAGCGGCCTGACATTGATGGGTACTCCCAGTGGATTTCTGACTATGTGTATGAGGATGTGATTTAATGAATCTGGGTATGGCTGGGGCGGAGAGATTGACATGAGCGGTGTGGGAACAGAGGAACATGAACATCACACAAAATAAGGCAGCAAAAGAGAAGAAAAAAAAAAATTCCAGAGTAGAGAATTTTCTTAATCTGATTATAAATTCCAACCACACAACATTAACAGTGATAACACTAACAGAAGTCACAGGTTGTATACAATGGATGAACATTGAATGGGGTTAGCAGAACTAGATACATTGAATTAACACTTAAAATTTTAAATACAATCGAAATGATGTAGACTTGAATTCCTTCACTTACTCAGTCCCTGTTCAAACTGGATCTTTCTCTGTCTCTTCAGGCAGGCCCCCTGCACAAGGTGACACGTCCCAAGGAGAGAGATGGAGCTGCAAGAAATTTGCCTTTGTGGAATTCAGGCACGTGGAATCTGTCCCTTATGCCATTCAGATCATGGACGGGATGAGACTGTTCAACCAGCACTTGCGTCTGAAAGGCCGCACAGGCTCACAGCATGAGGGCGGTCAGCAAGATTCACACTCCATGTCCCATTCTCACAACAGCTCACGAGGGACCCCTGACTACCATCGGTCCAGATCTTACCAAGGTAGAAAACCTGTTTCAGTGTTTGAAAAGCAAATGCAATGGTATGAAAGGACTGTTATAGTCTCCTGAGGTTTTGTATTTAACCTTTTCACTACGGGTTGCCCGCTATTGGCCAACCAACCATCGCCTAGCCCTTCCCTACGTAACACCCATGTATGGGCAACAGAAGCATACAAATGAGTACAGTGCACATGTACAGGGAAAGAGGGGTTCTCTCCCTTAACATAGAGATAGTGTTAAAGCAAATGTAACATTTTGGTATGAAAGGATTTTAATTGTAGATTACCGTACTGTCACTGTATGTGAACTGCTGTCTTTAAAAACAAGCCCGGAAATGAACAGCACAAGAAAGCAAAAGCGGGAAGGTAGAATCAAAAAGGGGCAAAACAGACCCATACACATATGAAGTAGTGCAATAGTACTTTAAATTTTGATCTGGGAATTGCACTCTAAAAGTTAAGCTTGGGAACTACACTGCCACATTTTTCTCCTATTTAAACAGAACACAGATTTTTATATATGTGTTCCCCCCCCCCCCCCCCCCCCCCCCACTCTTTCTGTCACAAAAAACAACAGTTTGTCTTTAAAGATTGTGTTGATGAATTTCATAGTAATGCTGTACACTGAAGGCAAATTGTCTTTGGGGCTCTGCTATGGACAGATTTTCTGAACATTTTCAGATCAACTAGGAAGGTGCATGCATCAATTTTACTGCACACTGTTTCTCTGTACATCAAAAGCATATTGTTGTCTCTGTGATGGGGGCTGCAGAGAAAATGTTCAGAGTATTCAGTATTGTCAGATAGAAAATGAAATACAAAATGACTTTCGACCGTTCTGTCCCCAGGATATGACCAACAGAAGTCAGGATTCAGTCGGTCAGTGTCGGACGAAAGGAGAGGGCAACACCCCTTGTCCCAGCCATTCAACAACAGTTTTACATATGGTGCCTCCAACATGCAGCCACAGTCCATGGAAGATCGCAGGTAATGGTATTGTGGTGAGAAATTCACAGGGAGTTACTTATAGTGGTGTTTGTGTGTGTGTGTGTGTGTGTGTGTGTGTGTGTGTGTGTGTGTGTGTGTGTTTTGTGTGTTTTGTGTTTGGTTGGTTGTCGTTAACTTTATAAAGAAATAGTATTGAAAATCCTTAGTTAGCGCACCCTGTAGAATTGTGTGTGGATCCAAAAGTTAAAGGTCCAGGGACTTCTTGTTCAATATTTTGTGGATCTGTCTGTAGTTTTTTAGGATCTGTCCTGTTCTTATAAAACACCCTTCCCTTCCACAAACTCTACCATGTATGCTGTTCCAGTCCATATATGTACCTAGACAGATTGATTATTCATAGTTGTGTTTAGCTTTTTTTCACTGAATCACTGATGTGAATGTGGTGACTGAAGGAGAAAGTAGATTTTGTGTGTGTGTGCATGTGTGCAAGCGTGCGCGAATGCGTGCGTGTGTGTGCACATATGTATCTGTAGATGTATGTATTTATTGGCTCGGTTTTTCTCTTTTTTATTATAAAGGGGGGCGCATTACACAGTCCTATTTGTTAAACAGATGACATATCTGCATACATGTGGGTTACTCATTGACTCGCTTGAGCCTTTGATTCATGTGTCTGGTCAAAGATGAGATTGAATAGCGCTTCACTGATGTTGGCTTTTGTTAATAATGCATCACTGATGTTGGGTTTTGTTAATGCATCACTGATGTTGACTTTTGTTGATAATGCATCACTGATGTTGGCTTTTGTTAATCACTGATGTTGACTTTTGTTGATAATGCATTACAGATGTTGGCTTTTGTTAACTCATCACTGATGTTGACTTTTGTTGATAATGCATCACTGATGTTGGCTTTTGTTAACACATCACTGATGTTGACTTTTGTTGATAACTTAAGGCATCACTGATGTTGACTTTTGTTGATAACTTAAGGCATCACTGATGTTGACTTTTGTTGATAACTTAAGGCATCACTGATGTTGACTTTTGTTGATAACTTAATAAGGCATCACTGATGTTGACTTTTGTGTTTGTTCCTTCGGAAAACCAGGAATCGGTTGTTGCACAAGCAGAACATTTCCCTGGGTCATCATAGTCAAAGGTCCGGCAGCCATCACCAGCACAGGGGGCACAACTACGCTCAGAGCTTCAGTAACTATGGGCAGCAAACTGGATACCAGCAGCAGCAGTGGTACTTTGATAAATATTGACATTTTTGTAGGAGTAGGGGAGGCAGTGTTTGAGTGTGTGAGTGTGTGTGTGTAAAGGGGGGAATGGATGAAGGGGGAATGTCAATTTTTGTAAGACTTTTTTTTTCCCCCTTTTTCTGGTCAGTCTTGTGTGTTTATGACCTGTCATAATAACAGTGACTGTATGGTTTGAGGGAAGAGGAAGATAACAGGCAGATTTGTGACTGTGGTGGTGAGAAGTATGGGGTGTGCTCTTCTTGTCCTCTGGAGTTTTAGAGGCCTGCTGATCTGGGGTTGAGTGGGAGTAGCTGAGGGGTTAGAGAGTCAGGTTAACAATTTGTAGACCATTGGTTCAAACCACTGCTAAGCTGTTTGGTTGAGAGGATTTTTTTCCCCTCCAGGATTCAACATGGGTTCTAATTCCAGTTCTCTTCAAGTCTTGTAGATGAGACTGGAAACTGAAGTCCCATGTTGGATCACACACTTGACAGTTCATGAATTTGCACATATATATTTGTCTTGTCTTTTAGTGGAAGAATAGGTCAGTTAGGAATGACCTGAAAAATAGCTGACTGTAGTTGTACAATGGGCTGTGCAGTTAAGTGAAGCAGTTACCAAGTAGATTTCCTAGTGTGATGGGACTGTCCTAACTGCCTCCCCTGTGGAGGGAACAAGAGCACATAGCTGTGTGTCACTGAAGGCTGAAATGGGGTTGAAATTGATGAAATTTTGTTTACAAGCCCATGTTTAAAGTTATGCCATATATTGAAAGGGCACCACTTTTAAAACCTAAAAATCAAAGAATTACTCAGTCTTCTGCGCTGTTGCCATGGAAACAGTCTTAAATGGCCACCAAAACCCAATATTTCGAACTCCTAAACCTTTTTATCTATAACAAGTAGAAGTAGCCTGTTTCTACAGACATGTTTTTCAAACTGAATTCTTTAAGTTCACACAGGAAAATCTCCATAAATGTATCAAGCAATTTTTAATTCTAGAAAAAACATGACTGGCCACGTGTCTAACCTGAACTGGCAGACACCAGTGAAGTGTGCCTGCAAGTCTCTGTTCCTTCGGGTGATAGCTCTGACTTCTCCCAGTGTACGCTTCCCCTTCACGACGATTTGTATCAAGCACACTCCTCTGTACAGAGGCCATGGTGTCTGCCATTCACATCATGCTCCATAGCTGGCAGTTCGTTTCAGGAATGGGAGATCCAAATATCTCCACAGTCTGTGTACAATAGTGTATGTGGTGGGAGCACGTATGGACTTTTCAGCTTGCTGCAAGACCTCTTTAGTAATTTGACTGAGAACTGAGGAGATGAATTCACGCTAAACGAAAATAGCTTTTTGATGTAGATGGTTTTGAGAGGATACAAGCAAAAAAAATGATCCCTGTAATGTCTTGTACTGTTATGTCTTGGAAAAAAAAAGGTCTTGGATTGTGGAAGTGAAATTTGAGAATCTGGGCACAGAGTGGTAGTGTTCATGATCAAGCAGTGTTCACCCGTTTTGTTTTTTGTAAATTAAGATTGTTATTTTTCTGAAGGAGACCAAGCTGCTGTTCAAGGCCCTGAGCTCATAGTGGAGGTTTATTCTCTGACAGACTATCAGATGTAGACATGAAGGGGACACTTGTCGTAGTCAAGTTCAAATCAGATCTCCTTTCAGATTAAAGGTCTATGTGTACGGACAAAAAACCTTTTTTTTGTTGTTGTTGCAAGGACATTTGTATTCATGACTAGTTAAGAGACTTAAGAGAAGACTAGCAGTTTCTTTTTTTTTCTATTATCTTTGTGTTTACTCATGATTGAGAAGCAATAGGAATGAACTCAAATATGCTCGTTTTTATTTTGTTGTTATTCTTTTTCTTTTTTTTAACTAGGTTTCTCTCAAATGATATTGTGAAGACAAGGAAATGTAAGAAGAACATGTATGCTCATTATTTTTTTCTTCAGCTGACAACGAATTTTGGTTGTTTTTTTTTTTCAGAGATGATGTTTTTCACCTAAAATACCAGTCTCAGTCATTTCAGGAGCCATAGGAGCAATTTTGAGATTAAAAGAAAAAACCTCTCCCAGCCAAGGTTATCAACAGTTTTATATTTCTATGAACATGAGCAAAACTTAGCTTTTTTACCCCCAGTTAGGTTAACTCACTGCTTATTTGTTTCTTGGGATTTTGGGGGCCTGGTTTCTTTTTATACCCCTAGCTACCATTTGATTATCAAAATAGTTTGTGTTGAATATGAATATAGCCCCCCCAAAAACCCTTATGATCAGCATCTTTATTATCATGAATACTCATACTATAACCTATGAATCACACAAACTTTACACAAGAAAACTGGAGTTAGCATTTACTGAACACCTTGTGAAGCATCTGCTAATAGTATTACAACCTAGGTTTGTTGTTATGGGAGAGACCATTTTTGCATTTTGAAAGCACCCCACAGTCTGAGTGTAGAAAGATGTCAAGCTTCAGCCAAAAGCTCAGAAAGTCACGATCCTAAAAATAGCTCTCAGTAGTCACTTGCCCACTGGTCAAGGAGAGGGAACTGTGCTTTGATTGCTGTAGAAGCTTTTAGACCCAAATATATCAAATACTTGATTATCTCAAAACAAAAAAAATTCACATGGGCTATGAGCAAAGGATTAGACATTAAAGGATAAAAGAATAAAATAGCAACCATGTCATCATGGAACTTACACCTCCATGCAAAATCAACGCAGGTTTTTGGACCAGGTTTTCTTGTCGCCTTTTTTCTATCACCATACTTTTGCTGATGAAGAAAAAAAAAGAGACCTGGATGCTATTCGTTTACAGGCAAACAAGCTTGAAAAAAGCACCTGTTCTAGCAATAGCAGGGATGGAGTTAAATCCGTTGAGAAAATGGGAGGCAGGCAGTTTGATAAAAATAGCTTGAGGAACAAGGCGGATTTTCCCATGGCAGTGGAGTATGTACAATGACTGGTAGAACCTGTAGAAAGGAAGGCAGTGGGTTGAGAGTGGTCTATGATAGTGCGTGGGGTTGACGAGTCTGTAGTCCGCATGTACGAAAGCAAAAGTCTGGGAAACAAGACAAGAAAACTAAAGCTGAGGAGCATGTCTGTGAATTTTTATCCAAATTTTTATTTCATTAGAGATGCTGAAAAGAGGGGTGGTGGGTGGATTATGTTTAAATGCAGAGTTTGTGTCAGCAGTAGCCAAAGACTGCAAGTTCAGATTTATATCAGATATTTTGAATGCAAGTTTAACTCTTTTTTTCCCACAAGAGCATGCCTTTGGACCCCTGTAGAATTTTAGGGGTGTTTTGCTTTGTTCTTTGGTAGGAAGGTTGTATGATGAAGAAGAGAGTCCTGAACAGTGGCTGTTGTTTGGAGAAGCTCTCTCCACTGTCTGTCAGGACATCATCATCCACAGAGGCGTTTTTTCTTTCAGAGGCAGCAGTTTCAGATGTAATGATGCATGTATGACTTTGTTTTAATTCAACTAGGCATTGCTGACACAACCCCCACTCTCACACTCAGTTAACAAAACTTGGGTCTGTTATCATTTCTGAATGGATGTGTACTCAAAAGGGTTTTGGTTACTCTGTGTGTGTGTGTGTGTATATATATATACCCCCAGCTTTGCTCACAGTTGATCAAATCTTTACTGTAAGAGTGAGTGAGTCACAACCAGACTGTGACTTGCGTTTATCTTGGATTCTTAAAACATGTCATTGTTTGTTCTAGGGGAAAAGTTGTTCTGTTCTTTGGGTGTGTGTTTTTTTTTCATGTTTGAACTACACCGTTGTGAATGTCCCCTGCTTTACATGCAGGGCAGGTGGCATGTGGAATTTACCCCATGTTTTAAGTAAAGACAGATGCTGGTGATCCTTCATGTTGACAAGATACTGCTTCAGTAGTTGAAATCAGATACCGTGTCCTCCCAAGTTTCTATATTGGTATAATGTGTTTGCATACAGAATGTTGCAGCTGAGGTAACTTTTTAACTGTGAGAAGTTTTGTAAGGAAGAGGGCAGCATTTGGCAGAGAATCGGAAACAATTTCTGTAATACTTGTTAACATACGAAGCACTGCAAATATAGAGGAAGAAGACAATGCTATGAAATGTGTGTGTGTGTGTGGTGTGTGGTGTGTGTGTGTGTGTGTGTGTGTGTGTGTGTGTGTGTGTGTGTGTTTGCGTGCATACATGTGTGCTTTTGCAGTACATGTTGTGGCCTTTTCCTTTACTAGCATGCAAGACCATTGAAAATTGGAGGATAATGATCATGAATGTGTGGGTATTTGGTGGGGGGGGGGGGGGGGGGGGGGGGGGGGGGGGGGAGGGAGCTGAGTTTAAAGTACACCCTTTATTCTTGAATTTTCTCATTATGTCAGATTTTGTTTTTAACCACCTTTGTCATTCTCACATCCTTTCTTCCTTGTTATTTGTTCATTTAGTTTTCAATATCTTTCTTGTTATCATTACGAATAAAAAAAGATTTTTACCATATGTGGAACTATTGACAGGTACATCTACGGATTCTTATGAATAGTTCTGGTTATTTGACTCCAGATGTGTGTGTGTGTGTGTGTGTGTGTGTGTGTGTGTGTGTGTGTGTGTGGTGTGTGTGTGTGTGTGTGTGAGGGTGTGTGTGTGTGTGAGGGTGTGTGTGTGTGTGCATGTGCATGTGTGTGTTCATTTTTGTGCATACACATCAGCACAGGCAATCTGTAAATATGTGTTTGCTATCAATGGATTATGTGGACAGTGTATATCAATATATCCAGAATATTCTTAGCAACCTGTTTCTTACTTCTTCCCCTGCAGCATCGTTTTGTTGAATTGCTTAATCAGAAGTTATAAACTGTCAGTTGAATACCTCCCTATCTCTCTGTCTTAGTCTCTCTGTCTGTTTGTCTGTCTGTCTGTCTTCTGTCTGTCTGTCTTCTGTCTGTCTGTCTCTGTCTGTCTGTCTCTCTGTCTCTGTCTGTCTGTCTGTCTGTCTGTCTCTCTCTCTCTCTCTCTCTCTCTCTCTCCTCTCTCTCTCTCTCTCTCTCTCTCTCTCTCTCTCTCCCCTTCTTTTTCTTCTTCTTCTTCTTCTTCTTCTTCTTCTTCTTCTTCTTCTTCCGACATACCATAACTGAATGTCACATTTGAATGCTTTGGAGATGGAAGTGTGCAGAAGAAGTTGCAGGCACACTAGGGTATGCTATGAATACATATATATAAATACATACCCTCTATGACACAGATGGACTTTTGGGAAAAGAATAAAGATTTCTGGTACTTAACCATGTGGGTTTTTTCTGTGTTGTTTTGTTTTGCTTTTAACAATCGTTTTTGTCCTTTTCTGTTATATGTGTGTGCTAAACACATGCATATATATATATACAAGAAGAGAACATGTGCACACACACACATGTACACGCGCGCACGCAGACACACACACACACACACACACACACACACACACACACACACACACACACACACACACACACACACACACACATATCAAAGTCCTTTGGATTAGGCTTTAAACAGACATCTGGTGTGTGAACACATTTAGTTCATCTTGTGCACATGTTAAAACCTGTTCCACCTTTCAGAAGAGTAGGCCAGTGTGTGCCGGTGGAAACAGATAACAAAATTGACAGAACCACATGCAAACAGGAACTGGAAATTAAAAAGCGCATGTTTGCTTATCCATTAACCTCGAAATAAAAATTTGAAATAATGGATGAGACTTTAAACTGAAGTCCCATGTCCATGCAGAATATTTTACAAAGAATTATGTTAAAACATGTTCTGCCTTTCGAAAGAGTAAACCATCATGTGCCAGTAAGAAAGGATGACAAAACTGCATGCACACTGTACTGGGACTTGATGTGGAAAACACTTGAGTGTGTATCCATTATACTTGACTTTAAAAATTTATAGAAGGACGAAAAAAACAACAACACAGCAGCATTTATCTTTGTTTCTCTATCCTTCTGTCACTCTCTTTGCCTTACTTTTGTATGCATGAGAATATGCATATATACACGAGTACATGTGTGGGCATTTTGTCAAACTATCTAATCATTCCAAAAGGACATTTTTCTTCGTTGAACGCTCACTAGTCAGACAGCAACTATAGTTGTCTGTTATATGAGCGAAAATGCGTTGCATTGCTGTTAACCAACTGACAAGTGAGGCCCAGCACATCCAACTTCAGCATGGAAAAGAACTGTTATTTTATTAAGTCTTAAGACAGGAGAATGGTCCATAAAGACAAAAAACCTAGACAAGGGGGTGACAGGGAGAAAAAGAAGAAGGCAGAAACAAAGAGAGGGACAGAAAAGTAATTCCTAGCACAAAGTTTCCAGAAGGTGGGGTTGCTATCAATACTGACAGGCCCCTGGCATCCCCACGGGGAAAAGTAGAGAAAGGAATGGATTAGATTCATTCACAAGAGAATTACAGAACATATTTCTTTCCTAAAATAAAACAAGCATGGTTTTAAAATTTAATACTCGGTGAACAAATCTGTTTTGCAACGAATGGCTTACTCTTCCTTAACCTTCGCCAGACCTCGTTTGTAAACTCACACGGAAGAGCTCCTGGGTGACCAGTCACCCATGGTTTTTACATAGACATTTCCCTTACTACGCCTCGCCAGATTTCGTGGGTGACCAGTCACCCATGGTTTTCAAATAGATCAGACAGCTAAGCATCATGTAATTTTTGAGACAATAAAGCTGAATCTGAAAAGGTGATGTCTTAGAATCAATGTGTGTTGCGTTGATTATGATGTGGGAAATAAGAGCTCATTCATTTGATTTGAAAGTGAAAGGTTTACTAGCACCCATGTAAACTGAAATAGACTGACAAAGAAACGCACACACACACACACACACACACACACACACACACACACACACACACACACACACACAGAGCGCTATAACAAATGCACTATATGTTTTTAGCATTAACACAGTATGTTTTTAGCATTCTAAACAAAATATATATTTCATAAATATACGGTAAATGGCATTAGATAGCAACTTTCTGAGGAAAAAATTAAAACACAGATCATCAAGATCATAAATTCTTTAATATCTTTATCAATTTCTCCATGAAATTTTCAGTCAGACTCAAACTGGTGTGTTCATAACAGAAGCCCCCCAAAACGTTCAACGTGCAAAAGCCAAAAAGCAAAATAACAATTGTACCTGCTGATATCAATCATAGGTAAGGAAAGAAATCATGTACATTTAAGAACAGAACAAACCATACGAATCAGTGCACATTTGCACGCATACACACGCATACACACACACACACACACACACACACACACACGCACACACACACACACACACACACACACACTTGCAAAATACTAGAAATATGATTCTGAACTGTTAGAATGCACAAAATACTAAGAAGAAATTCAAACCTGAACTGTCTGTAGGGATAGTATCCTACATTTCATTACTGAATGTCTTGGATAAGATAACAACAAATCAAACAAACAAACAAAATCAAACAAAAACAGTAGAAAATATTTTTATTCTTATGAAGGACATCAGTACCAGTTTAGAGCTGAGACAAACATTTACCAGCATCAATAGGGAGCTGCTAAAACTGATTTTGTTCTTGTATTTGTTGCCCCTGGGCTCAATAATTGCTGGGAGTGGGAGGTGTTGCTCTTGGCAGTTCTTCACCACCAGGTGCTTGGATGATAGTAACCTCTGTCTCCAGCATCAGACTGCAGTCTGGGCAGATTTGCATAGCGTGATTTCGACATATCCAGTTTTGGCAGTTAATGCAGGAACCTGTTGTTTTGCGATCAGCCTTCCAGTGGCAGAAGCCACAGCGGCTTTGTGCCTTCTTTTGTTTCTTTGGACTTTGGCTGGTGGTGGACTTTCTTGCAGCAGATACAGAGGACTTCTTCGCAGTTGCTGCAGAACGTAGTAAAAATCTTATGATTTTAGCCAACCTCCATGTGTAAAACAACCTTAATAAAATTAACAACTACTATCAAACAGAAAAATGTTTCACTTACTGTTCACACAGTTGCTCAGGCCTTCTAGAATGCTGTTGCAGGAAAGGATGAGTGACTGTCAGCTTTCCTTATTTGTACTATTACCTATTCTTGCTGACTTGGGCCTAAACCAATCAACTCAAAATAGAAATGTGCAGAAAAATTCTTGCTGACTCGGGCCTAAACCAATCAACTCAAAATAGAAATGTCCAGAAAAATACTTGCTGATTCAGACCAATCAACTAAACTAGAAATATTTAGAAGAAAGGATTCATCAAAGGACATGCCATACTACAAGTTTGGTTGAATAGAAGACTAAACCTGAGCAAGCTCTCTCAGGTGTTAATCACATGACTGTCTCAAGTGAGCAAGGCACACTTGCTAACCCTCCAGCTATCCTACTAGGTCTACAAGGACCACACAAAAGATCCTTACTGCAGACCTGGTTGACAAAGGCAATGGAAGACAAAAGCCCAGCCACCAGGGGGGGGGGGGAGGGGGGGGGGGGGGGGGGCTACAATAGGTCAAGAAGCCTACATGTCTCTGAGTTGACTACTCAAGTTTGTTTGGTCCCAAGGAGATAGGTCTACTGGCCACCCAAGGAAAGTGCTTCCTCAAGCACAATAAAATGTAAGGGTGACCAGCCACCAACGAGCATGTGTAGGAAAGGGTTGCAGTTTATAAAAGGTATGGGTGACCAGCCACCCACAAGCCCTGGCGTGTGTAGGAAAGAGCTGTGGTCTATATAAAAAGTATGGGTGACCAGCCACCCACGGTATCTGGCGAGGGTTATACAACGTTTTTATGGTCTAATTACTCCTTTATTTACAAACATAAAATTTTCATATTCGGTGGAATTATGCACAAATATATAATAAACAAAGTCATAAAATTTGAGCTTGATGAAATTAAAACTGACAAAGTTATGATTATTTAACTGAGTGTCTGGGTAATTTTTCACCCACGGTGTCTGGCGAAGGTTAAGGCATGCACTATATGCTATCAGTGGGTGTGCACATGGGGCCTTGGTGTAGAGTATCAACCGAAGGACTTTTAGAGAGGGTGGAGTCGGCACTGATGTTTACTCCAGAGGAAAAAAACTCTTGAACGACTTGACCATCGTTCACTGCACAGATCGGACGTGTTTTGGAGCGCTCTCTCTTTGCTAAGCAGTTTGTCTCTTTATTTTTGTTTTGCTTCCTTTGCTGGTGGGTGGGGTTTTTCTGTTTTTGTTTTACTTTATTTTTGTTTTTGTTTTTTGCTTTCGACTTCTTCCACTTTGGGTTTTTTTTCTTTAGTTTCTTTTCTTTTTTCTTCTACTGGTCCTATTACTACCTGCATGCTTTCTTTAAATTGAAAAAAAAATCTTTATTTGTGATTTGCTATCCATTATTTTTGTTGGCCAGCTGGTTTGTTTTGGTCACTCCTTGTTTGCTTAGCAATGTTTTGACGATCTGGCTCCTTTAGCGAACTGGTTGCAATGAACACATCGTTTCAGCACTTAATTCTGTGAATATTTTTTATTTGAAACGAAGAAATTTGGTGGGTGCCACTAGGACTCGTTTGTGCAACAGCAAAGAAAACAAATGTGCAGTGGAGCAAAAGATTACGATCAATAACATCCTTTGTGCGACCAAGTGTTGGCGGCAAGAAACTTTCAAAATGATACAATTATGACTTCAACGATAGCAAAATACTTCCCAGGGAGCAAGGGCGCAAAAAGAAAGCAAATTTCGTCGTCTTCTTCCAGTGACTGTGCCAGTCCTGAAGCAAACAGTTGGGAAAAGAGGCAGAGACAGGAGGCTTCCGAGGAGGAGATGGGGGTGCAGGAGACACTGTGCGAAATGCAGGCGACGATGGAGAGGCTGTCCACAAGGGAGGATGTTCAGCAATTACAGACTGAGATACAGAAGATAAGGGGAGATGTGGGAAAACTGGCGGAGTCTCTGACTCTGAGAATAGACAAGCTGGAAGGGACTGTGTTCGAACTCGCCAATGACAAAGATAAACTCGCAGCAGAAGTAAAAAAGTTACGAGCAGAGAACACCGAACTTCAAAATCAGCTGGTGCAACATTCAAAAACCACCAGCAACATTCAACGGGCTTTGAATGACCAGGAACAACATGGCCGTCAGTGGAACCTGAGGGTGTTTGGTGTTCGGGAGAATGCGGGGGAGACAGTGGAGGACTGCGTGGCCAAGTGCACCGACATCTTCTCCAGCAAGCTGGGGGTGCCTGTCTCTGCCACGGAGGTGGAGATCGCCCATCGGTCAGGGAAGGCGCCGGCGCCGGGTGGCAGACCTCGCCCCATCCTGGTCAGGTTCCACTCGCGCAGGCAGAGAGGGGTGGTGCTGACGGCCAGGAGGAAACTGAAAGGGTCTGGAATCACCATCGGCGAGGACCTCACCCTCCACAATTATCAGACTCTACAGAAGGTAAACCAACACTCTGCTACTCTCTCCACCTGGTCTTCCAATGGAAAAATTATGACAAAGCTGAAGAATGGAAAGGTGATAAGAGTGGACATACATCAAGATATTAATACAGTACTCTCTAGAGAAATGTAACTGGTTAGTGGCTTTGGTGGTGGGGAGGGGGCGGGGTATTATGAATAAAATATTTGATAACGATAATCATGACAGGCTTAACCCTTAAAGGATGGAAATGCGATCCTAATGTTGTTCATTTTAGAAAAGAATGGATGACATGTAATGAAAAGATGTAATGGTAAATGCTCGTGTCAGGCTGAACATTGAATTACACATAAACATGCTGGCACAGGTATGTACAAACAATAACAAAATCCAGATTTATCAACTTGACGATTTTTGATTTTCCGATTTTTGATTACCATTGCAATATAGTGCTGCACTACCTCAGCTGTTGTTGAAGTCGTTTATTAGTTTAGTCCTGTTGTGTTATAGACTGTGGTCGTATTTTGGAACAGGCTACAGGCTGGAACAGTATGTCGCAATCAGGGGGGGGGGGGGGGGGGGAAGAATTTATCAACCAAAGGGTTATGTACCCTCATGTAAAATACGTAAACAGTTGTGTGTGTGTGTGTGTGTGTGTGTGTGTGTGTGTGTGTTGTGTGTGTGTGTGTGTGTGTGTGCGCGCATGCGTGCATCTGAGTGTGCGTGCGTGTGTAAGCATGTGTGTATACGCGCAAGCATGGTGCGTGCCTAACTTGTGAGAGAACGCAGAGAAAACAACACAGACCCTACCGATGTTAAGGATGCATGGTCTTTGGATTCCGTTGTAGTCAGTTCGCCTTTCCGCAGCGATGGGAAAGAATATGGTTACTTGTATATGCAGTAATAATACTGGATCTATGTACTGATTATCAATATTCAGATTGCTGTTAATATAATTTGATTTGAGGAAACTGGGATTTTGTCTTATTCTGTAAATGTTACAAAATTTGCTCAAAAACTTTCTCCTGGCAAAGATGTGGCAAAGATGTTATTGTTATTATTGTTTTATCTTTATTGTTGCTATTATTAGTAGTAGTAGTAGTAGTAGTAGTAGTAGTAGTAGTAGTAGTAGTAGTAGTAGTAGTAGTAGTAGTGGTGGTAGTATTGTTGTTGTTGTTGTTATTATTATTATTATTATTATTATTATTCCGCTTTTTGAAAGGAAAAGGATATAGCAGCTGTGACTGAATGTGTAGGTGGCAGTCTGAGATGGGTTCATATTGTGATTATACTCTCCATTTAGAAACAGACTGAAAGAAAAACTTACTTCCCTTCCCGTGCACATGAGAGTAGCACATATTAATGTTGGTTGATGTGATGCTCAGATGTAACTCATAAAGGCTGGTGTGTGTGTGTGTGTATGCGTACTGTATCTTCAGTTTAACGTCTATTCACATTTTGTGATTTTAGACAAACAAAACAAGCAAACAAACAAACAAAAAACAAAACAAAACAAAACAAAAACCTGAAAGAGTTAACAATAAACTGAAAAATGTCATTTAACAATGCTGAAATAAGAAACTAATCCTAACACTACAAAAACTGGATTATTGGACTTCTTTTCAACGCTAACACAATGTCCAACAGCAAAGAAGGTTCAGACAAAATCTGATCCAGTGACAAACTAGGTACAGCAGGTAAAAATGTTTTTAAATGTTCACAATTGAAAATGACATGACTATTTGTAATCTTCTCACCACAAATACAGTTTACATCTTTCACGTATTTTGTCCTGAATGCGTTTAGTTTAAATCTATAAATGAGGGATGACACATTTCTCCGATTATACCAACCAGAAACTTTGTTACATACTAAAGCATTTTGAAAATCTATCACATTGCTTGCGCGGCTATTATACGGACAATGGCCAGACTCATTTATCTTCTTTCTAAAATGCTTCCAGCAAGCGTTTTGTAGCAAGTTATATCCCTCATGCAGAGATAAGGCAACATTTATTTCACAAGAATTATTTTTACACCTGGCTCCAAACTTTGCAAGGCAGTCAACTTTTTCATTAAAATAGATACCAGTATGTGAGGGAACCCAACAGAAAGTAATAGTGCTACCTCTTAAAATCAAAAAGTGTACCAGATGCCTGATTTCAGTGATGAGGTCTTTTCTCACTTTAGAAGTAGAATTGTTTAAAGCATGCAAAACCGATTTAGAATCGACACACATAAGGATGTTGAATATGTTTTTAGGGAAGTCAAGTACATGGTATAATGCCAACAGAATGGCAGTTAGCTCAGCTGTAAATATAGATTTATTTTTTCCCAGGTTGAAAGATCGTTCTACTTTCAATGATGGGATAATGAAAGCTGCACCTGTCTCATTAGTATTTAGAACAGACCCATCGGTGTGTATGCGTGTGTGTGTGTGCGTGCGTGCGTGCGTGCGTGCGTGTGCGTGAGTGTGTGTATGTGTGCGCGTATGTGTGTGTGTGTGTATGCGCGCGCGCGCGTGCTCTGCTGGCTGGAGTGTAAATTCAATTAGGGCAGTTGTTTACGCAGACATGCTCACACATGAGCGCTTTCCCGAAGTCGGAATGTCGCTGCCTTCATGGGGAGCGATGACGACGGTTGTGTGCGCGGGTCTCGCCAGTGGTGGGCTTCGGGGCTCTGGCCGAGGAGCGGAAAAAAAAAAAAAAAAAGGAAGGCTTCTGCCATTCCACCCCGCCCCCTCCCTCTTCCCTTCCCTGTTTCAGGCCAGCAATGGACTGTCATCAATCAGTCTTGCTCATGCGCAACAGAGACCTGCGCGAGTACCCCCCCCCCCCCCCCCCCCCCCCCCCCCTCCAACAGTAGCGGTCAGAATTCACGGCTTTCAATTTATGAGGCTCGCTCACAAACTTAGCAGCAAAATTTTCTGTTTATGAAAATGTTTACTATTTTATGCAGAATGTGAACACTCATTGTTATGTGGACTGCGTGAGTGCAAATGCCAGCGTTTAATGTATGGACATGTTTGGCATGTTTGCAGACACACTCACATACTCATCAGACTCCTCTTCCCTTTTTTTTTTTTTTTTTTTTTTTTTTTTCCTACACCTGCTGATAAGGACTATAACATAGGACATGAAAATAAAAGTTGATGGCTGACTCTGGATGGGGGCACAAAGAATGTCTTGATTAAAAGCTGTGTATCATTTTCCCCTCTGAACCACAACTAGGCATGTTGATAGGTCATTATGGATGACTTGGGGAAACTATACTTGAAAATGTGACCTGTTCTCCCTTGGGGGCTGCCCCCCCCCCCCCCCCTCCCCCAGTTCCGTCCTCATCCTTTTGCCATCTTGGCATCTTGTTGTTTTGTGTCTCTGTTTGTGATGGGCACATGGCCAAGTGCTGTAATTGGTTTTTACCACAAAATTAATATTACTGCGCAACCAAACGTTCGCTTGCTGTGGTCAAGTAAATCTAGACTTTCATTTTGGGGGGAATTTTTGTTTGGGGTTTTTTGTTTGTTTTTTTTTGGGGGGTTGTTGTTGTTGTTTTTTCTCCCCTGTTTTTGCTTATACAAGTATACAGTTTTTTCCTCTTGTTACATTTTTGGCCTATTGAACGTTTACTTTTCATTGGCCCTTTGATTCTTTGGTCTTTGTAAAAGACAAAGTGTATAAATGCTGAATGGTATTATTTTGTGGTTTTTCTTTTTCTTATTGTTCGTGACAAATGTATTTTTGTGGTTTGTGACAAATGGTTTTTTTGCTGTGACTTTTATAAGAGGTCCTTTTTTTCGAGTATGATTGCACTTTTGTATATTTCAATACCTGAGACAGCTGATGGGTTGTACTGGCCTATAATCAAAGGTTGTATTTTACCAGATGGATGACTCTATATCTATTGTGTCAGTAAACTGCCAGGGCCTTCACCATAATCAAAAAAGAAGAGATGTGTTTCATTATTTAAAAAGTAAAAAGTACTCTGTTTACCTCCTGCAGGATACACACTTTGAAGAAAAGATGGAGAAATATATTCTTTCCGAGTGGGGATATTTGGGGGTTTTTTCAAGCCATACTTCTAACTCCAGAGGGGTAGCTATCTTTTTCAATAACAATTTTGAATTTAAAGTTAAGAATGTTATTAAAGGCGATAGAGGAAATAATCTTATGGTCCTTGTAGAAATTGAGCATTATGATTTTCTTTTCGTTAATGTCTATGGTCCTAATAAAGATGACCCTGAATTTTATCATGTCTTGAATGAACGAATTAAAAATCTAGGCATAAAAAACGTAATAATTGGTGGAGATTTCAACCTAGTATTAAACACAACGAAAGATTACTATAATTATAAAAATATAAATAACCCGAAAGCGAAGAACATGGTAGAAAAAATGATCGACACTTTAGAGTTAAACGACATCTGGAGAGAACTAAATCAGGATTGTTTAAGGTATACTTGGCGGAGGACTAACCCCTTTCAACAGGCTAGATTGGACTTTTTCCTTATTTCGGATCAAGTAGTTTCGGTTACAGAAGATGCAGATATTGAGAGTGGATACAGGACAAACCACTCTATGATTTCATTAAGACTGAAGTTCAGAGAGAAAACTAGATGTCATACTTTCTGGAAATTCAATTCGTCCCTATTAAAAGATAAAACATATCTTGATGAAATTAATGAAGAAATAAAAACTGTTATAGAAGATTATGCAGCTTCCCCATATGCAAAAGAGGCAATACACACTATTCCGTTACCCGACTTGCAACTCTCGATCTCTGACGATCTGTTTCTAGATTTTCTATTGATGAAAATTAGATCAAAAACTATTTCATATGCCACTATGAAAAAGAAAAAAATGAATGAAGAAGAATCTAAATTGCAAAAAGATATTCAGCAACTTGAAAGAAAAGATGGGAAAACTGAAGAGGATATTCAGGGTATAGATTTAAAGAGCGAGTTTCATCTCATGACGTTGCTTCTAGAATTGTAAGATTTTTGGGGTGGCTCCAGGTGCTGAAGTGGGAGAACTTTCGGATGGGTGAGATCTCCGACTTTCTGGCTTCTGGCTACAGTCCTGATATCCCAGAAATCTGGAAAGGACTATAATTCGACTAAAACAAACAAAAACGGAGTTCAAAGATGTGAGGGACTGTAACAGGACTCCTACACTCACAGATTGTTGGATTAAATTTGCTTTTAATGCTAATAGTTCAATTAAATTTGCTTTTAATGCTAATAGTTTGATTAGATTTGCTTTTAATGCTATTAGTTCGAACAGTCACAGCCAAGCACAGGCCGGAGTATAGAATTATATCAGCTGATTGGTTTAGGGTGGGGCCTGTTTGACCAACAGCAGTTGGAGCCAAAAGAAAAGGGGGGAGGGGGAGGGGGGCGTCTACATTCTTTGACTCCACCATTTTCACATTCCTTTGTGCTCCATGAAGGGAGGGGGGTGGCATGGGGGGATTGGGGGTGGGTGGGGGGTTGTCAACTGTTCCTGTTGTTGTTTTTTTGTTTTTTATATTTGATTTTATATGGCTTTATGTCACAGCAGATTTCTCTGCCTGAAATCCCTCTGCATGAAATCTGGGCTGCTCCCCACCCTCCCAGAGAGTGGGTTGCCAGAAGTGCAGTGTCACACATTTTTTTCCTGTCTGCAGCTGTATTTGTTTCCCTATCAGAGTGGCTTTTTATTACAGGTTTTCTTCTTCTCCATGGCCATGGTTATGAGCTTGAAAGGGGTGGGTGGAGGGGGGAGAGGGAGGAGAAGAGAAGGGGGGAAAGGGGGGGCCAGGCGCCCCCCCCCCCCACACACACACAGGCACCCACCCGTTTGCTAGCACACACACACACACACAGGCACGCACACACACACACACACACACACAGGCACCCACCCGTTTGCTAGCACACACACACACACACACACACACACACACACAGGCACCCACCCGTTTGCTAGCACACACACACACACACACACACACACCACACACACACACAGCCCAGCGTTTGCTAGTGGCACACACACACACACACACACACACACACACACACACCACACACACACACCATGCACACACACACACACACATACACACACACAGTGCCCACGCATTTGCTTTTGCTAGCCCATACACACGGCACACACACACACACACACACACACACACACACACACACACACACACACACCTCCAAACAAAACTGTGCCCTGTTAGGTCTTAAGTTCTCTTAGTACCATAAATGGTGCGTATTTCACACATCTTTTGTGTCCACTCTTAAGTGCTTGACTGCCCAGTGTTTTCCATGTTTCTCTTAGCTTTAGCCTTTAGGCCATAGTGCATTGGGGACACAACAAGGACAGACCTCCTCTCTAAGTATTGAAGTCACCTTTCAAGGGTAGCTAGCTGTTGTACATCAGCTGACAGGCCTTAAAGGCAAGAATAACAAAACAACAATCACTACAGAACCTTCAGAGTGGTTCATTTCCATTTACACCACTTTCAGTGAGGGGGCAGATTTCTCTGTGTGAAATTCGGACTGCTCTCTTCCAGGGACAACAGGGGGCACAGGCCACAAGAGCAGTACCACCCACAATAAATATTTTTGTTCCTGTCTTCATCTATATTAAAATTGTTTGCCTATCACAGCTGCTTTTTCTACAGAATTTAGACAGGGACAACTGGCTTGTTGCTGTGGGTACATTTATGTGCCCTAAGTAATTTTCTGTAACACACTGGACCTGGTTTATCCTTTCATTCAAAACAGTAGTACCCAGACTACCACTCATAGTCTAATAGATGGGGGGGGGGGGGGGTAGTTTTGGGCTCAAACAGGGATCAAACTCCTGCACACTTTGGACTGGGACTTTTCCCTTTCTAGGCAGGCTGTTACCTCTAGACCACTAGCTGCCAACTTTAGAGAATATTCAGGTGGAAAGACAACAGGTTAATTAAGTCCCCCATGGTGATGTAGCTAAACCTCCCACCTTCTTCTCTCAGTCACAAGGACTTGTTGATAAACAAGTTCTCTCTCTGTCTCTGTCTGTCTGTCTGTCTGTCTGTCTCTCTCTCTCTCTCTCTCTCTCTCTCTCTCTCCCCCTCTCTCTCTCTCTCTCTCTCAGCCTCCCTGCTATGACAGACCAGATCCAACTAACCACCTTCAATTGTTTGTGCAAATAGTGTTGCCGACACCTTTACCCCTCAATGACTAGGAATGAGCAGTTACCCGCCAGCCACAAATCTTTGAAAACTTTGACAGGGAGAAGAGGATTACTTTTGCTTCACAAAGCAACACGAACTACACCTTTGAAGGTGTGATCTCCCCCAGGGCAGTGGTCTAGATAGGAGTTTCCTACTGTAAACCAGATGGTCTCCTTATTGTTCTAATGTCATGGCGGACCCATTGTTGGAGATGGGTACTTTCCTTTCGCACTTCTCTGGTAAGAGAGAAATTGTTCTTACAGCCCTACCAGTCACTACTGGCAAGGGAAGATGTTGAAGTGAGAAGGGCTACCATCCAACCTTTCACCCCTACGAATTTCTATTGCACTCGGTGTGTGTGTGTGTGTGTGTGTGTGTGTGTGTGTGTGTGTGTGTGTGTGTGCGCGCGCGCGTGTGTGTGTGTGTGTGTGTGTGTGTGTGTGTGTGTGTGTGTTTTTTTTTTCATGTCCTTTTTTTCTTTAATCCAATTGAACAGGTTTTAGATGGATCATGAATGTTGTTTTTGATGTTATTAATGATGGGATAATTAGTATTATAAAAAAGTTACTGTCTTATTTTGATAGTCTGGCTGACTGTGAATTAAACAAAATTATCATGTAGGGATTCTTGATTGTAAAACTTGTAGCAGCAGCCGCAGTAGTAGTAGTAGTAGTAGTAGTAGTAGTAGTAGTAGTAGTAGTAGTATTTGGCCATTGGTTTTTTTTTTTGTTTTTTTTTTTACATTTCAAGAAACATGCCTTTTTTTTTTTTTTTTTTTTTTTTTTTTTTTTTTTTCAAAGATCATAACACATCAATTCAAAGATTATAAACACATCAATTCAAAGATTATGACACATCAATTCAAAGATTTTTTTTTCCACAAAGCAGGTGAACTCTTTCTTCTGCAAAAAGCAGGTAGTCTCTTTCTTCCACATAAAGCAGGTAAACTTTTTTCCCACATAAACCATAAAAAACTCTTTCTTCCACAAAAACCAGGTAAATTCTTTCTTTCACAATCTCTATCTTTCATAGAAACTGGGTACACTTAACTAATTTTTTTACAAGCAAAGAATGTTTATATACATGTCTGAAAAAGAAAAAGGTTAAGAACTTATCTGCTAGATTTTACACTATTGACATATTTTCATAGTTACAGATAATCAGGTTGACAGTACTTTTCTCAGGTGTGCTTCTTGTTAAAAAACCACCTGGTATTGTAGCATAGATTTGGTCTTTTTAATCTTGCTAATACACATTTTTCCAAGCAAAATCATTTTGTTGATCCAGCAATTTGTTGCAGTTAGGTTCTTTGGATTATAGCCAAACAAAATGTCAGTTACTGAAAGATGAAGGTGTTTCCCAGTTACAGACAAGACAGTGGAGTCAATATATGTCCAAAACCGTTTTACAGATGGACATTCATAAAAGAAATGGTCCATGAAATCGACTGCGTTTAAGCAGTTGTCACAATACACGGAATCAGTTACACCCATTTTATGTAGCAAAATATTAGTTGGATACAGATTGTGCAATATTTTCCATTGCAGCTCTCTCAGTCTTACTTCATTTGTAGCCAATCTTGGCATCAGCCAAACATGTTTGTCAACGGTGTAGTCCAGTTTTCTTTGCCAGAAGTCAACTGCATGAGGTGTTAATGATTCATTTACATTTTTTGTCATCAGATAGTGCTTAATTTGCTTTGGTTTGGCGTCAAATTTGCTTGCTTCTAAAGTTCCATGCTCTTCCACTGACAGATCAACCGTTCCCTCGGTAATTGTCTCAATCCATGGTCTAGGGATTGCGTTTATTATTGCATAATACTGAAATAGAGTTATTGCGTTATTTTGGTTCAGCACCTCAGTCACTTCATACAATGACAGGACACGTTTTTCCTGTGGTTTGCAAATATCTTTAACTCGTAAAAACCCTTTTTCTTTCCATTTTTGAAAGTTGATTATTCTATGTTTATACTTGACAAGTCTGTTATTAAAGAGATGCTGCTGTCCGATATGTTCTGCTAATACGTTTTCCAAACTAGCTTTTGACGTTTTGTCTAAAAATGTTGCATATACTTCTCTCCAGAATCCGTTCTTCACAACTGAAAGTCCTTGCATTTCATTGCTATAACAATTAACTTCAAACACATGTTGACCTGGGGCAATTTTATCTAAATACCAAAGAGGGATGGCACACCAGGTGCCTGTGTTTCTATTATGCAGTCTTCCTATCCACTGCAAATTATATATCTCCTGCATTTCGACCATATCAACCATATTCAAACCCCCGTCTTTATAATCCGTTTTCATTACTTTCCGTTTGACTTTTTCCAACGCCCATCTATTGCTATACTTCCTTTGCCAAAGAAATTTGTACAAGATTGTATTGATTTTTATAAGAATGGGTTTTGGAAGACCTACTGACTGCATAACATATGTGAACTGACTGATCAGAAAAGTTTTTATTACTACAATTTTGCCTTGTAGACTTAGATCCCTTTTACACCATTCTTTAATCATGGTAAGTAAGCTCGTTAATCTTTTTTCCCAGTTGTCTTCTATCTCTTTAGCCATTTTTCCATGTGTAAAAACTATTCCCAATATTTTAATTTTATTAACAATATCAAATGGCAGATCATTGTCAACTACACAGCCTTTTCCCATTACTAATAACTTTGTTTTATTCCTATTTAACTGTAATCCAGAGAAGCAGGCAAATTGTTTTATTATTTCAGTTGCAAAGGTTATCTCATTTTTATTCTTCAAGAATAAAGTCGTGTCATCAGCTAATTGCAATATCTTAAGATGATTAGTGCTTCTTCTACCTACATCTGGTAATTGTATTCCTTCTATCCGAGAGTTTCTTATTTTGATAGCTAGCAATTCTACAGCTAAAACAAATGCAAGAGGGGAAAAAGGACATCCTTGCCTAATTCCACAATTAATTTTGAAGCTCTCTGATACCCATCCTCCATAGCTTATGTGACTTACAGGGTTTTTCATCAAAACCATTACCCACCTCTTAAAATCTTGTCCAAAGCCAAACACGTCAAATGTTTGGAGCAAATACGATTTTGATGTAGAGTCAAATGCTTTAGAGTAGTCTAGAGCCAGTAAATAACCTGCTTTGCCTGATTCATTGAGAAAGTTAATAGTGTCATCAATAGTACGAATTATTGTCGCTATGTTTCTTCCTTTGATGTAACCAACTTGATCTTCACTTACTAATTTTGGTATAACTTGACCTAATCGGATCCCAATTATTTTAGCTAAAATTTTATAGTCAGTATTAGTTAGAGTTATAGGTCTCCAGTTTGTTAGATGTTCTCTGTCTAAGTCTTTCCCTTTGTGGATCAAAGATATTATCCCTTGGTACTGGGTTATGACAGCTCGCCTTTCTCAAATGATTCGTTAAAAGATGCAGTTAGTATTTTGTTTAATTTTGACCAGAAAAACTTTAAGAATTCTATAGTAATTCCATCCATCCCTGGAGCTGAACCATTTTTCATTCTTGCTAGAGCCTGTGATGCTTCACCAACTGACACAAGTCCTTCACATAGTTTTGCATCTGTGTCATTAAGACGGGGAACATTAATACCAGTTATAAATTCATCTGTGGCCTCTTTAACGTTTTCATCGTCAGCTTTCTGATCATACAAGTTTTTTGTAAAAAGACACTTGTGCAGACATTATATCTGTGGGAGTAGTCAATACTTGCCCTGATTCTGTGACTAGACGGGTCATTACATTTTTTTGTTTTCTTACTTTCTCCAGATGACAAAAATATCTAGAGTTTTTCTCTCCATCTTCTATCCACTTAATCCTGGCTCTAATCTGGGCACCTTTGGCTTCTTGCATTTCTAAGATTTCTAGCTTGTGTTTTACTTTTTGTAATTCTCGTTGTAACTTAATACTCTGAGGTTCTTTTATAATATTGGTCTCTATGTGTTTTAATTGGTTTTGTAAATCCGCTTTTTCATTTCTTTTATAACAGGCTAGACATCTACCAAAATTTCTACAAAAGTTTCTTATTTTTGCTTTTAGTACCTCCCATTTGTTAAGAGAGCCTGATTGACATTCATCGTTTTCCAATTCTTCCTGTAAAAAATCATTCATTGCTTTAACAAAGTGTTCATTTCTAAGCAAGCTGTTATTAAATTTCCAATATCCTGGGCCTCGCTCAAACTGACTTTCTTCTAGTTCTATGATTACAGCTTTGTGATCAGAGTTAGGAACAGGGTAGTGTTCAACAGATGAACACAGGTGCAGAAGATCGTCAGACATAAGGCAATAATCAAGACGACGGGCAATAAATGGACAGTACCTATTCCAGGTAAAGTCCCTTTCCTCTGGGTGGAAAAACCTCCACACATCTGTGCATGAGAGCTCCTGCAATGCAGATTGAAAAGCTTTTACTTCAGTCCTATTATGAGGATTTCCAGATATAATGTCAAGGTTATTATTCAACCCACAATTAAAATCACCACACAAAATCAGACTTTCTTCGTTTAGATCCTCGAGTTTCCAATGCAGAGAGTGGAAAAAAGTTTTTTTTTTTCTACCGTGTCATTAGGGCCATAAACGTTAACTATATTTAAAGGATATCCTTTGTAGTTTATCTTGACTACCAGTATACGTTCCTCCGCTTTTACTTGTTCAACTTCTTCCCTAAAATGTCTAGAAATCAAAATAACTTAGCCTTTACTGTGTGATGTTCCCTCTTGACTAAAGATTCTACCTCCCCATTCTTTCTCCCAAGCTGGTTTATCTTTGTTTGAAATATGAGTCTCTTGCATACATATAATATCAAAGTTTTGTAATTTAAAGTACCTGAACAAAGTTTTACGCTTCCATTTATTTTTTAAACCCCTACAGTTCAAGGAACATATTCTAAGTTTGTCCATCTACACCGTTAATAATTATATCTTATGTTTAGCTTATAGCGCTATTCATATATAACCAGCATCCAAGAACCTGGGTAGGACGCCAGGCAGTTGATTTGGAAAAAAAAAAAGAAGAAGAAAAAAAAAAAAAAAAAGAGAGACAGACAAAGCGAAAAAGAAAAACAAAACACTGGGCTGTCAAAAGAAGGGGAATAATGGGTGGGGGAGGAGGGTGGAGAAAGAGCAAAAGTTTCATCATCTCGGTCAACACTGGTCATTCTCTGAAACAATCTGACATTCCATCCTCTTCTCCCTCCAGATCCCTGGAGTCACGTCGTGGCAGTTTCCCTGCTGCACCAGCTTGTGGACTTTCTTGTTCCCCAGAGCGACGTCTTTTGGGGGTCTCTGAGCGATGACGTTGACGGTCGTCACGGGGGGCTATGCTGGAGTGCAGGGTGGTTTGCTTCTTGGAGGCTACCCTTCCTCTTGCTGTAGCGGGCCTTCCCCTATCTAGCTCCCCAGGAGCAGTGGTCACTGACTTACCTCCTTTCCCCTTCCCTCCCGATTTCTCTCCGCCCACTGTCCTCGTTCCAGCAGGAGTACTAGGGGACATCTGTTCTCCTTGCTTCCTCTGCTCCTTGTTCTGGCCGGTCACCACCTCTCCGGAACTCTGCCCCTGCAGTTCCCTTGTAGCTAGCTGTCTGTCCACACTGGCATCAGGTCTGACTTCACAGCAGGCATCTCCTCTTTTATGCCCTGGCTGTTTACACTCACGACAGACCACCTCGTTTACACATACTGACACGTGATGGTTGGGCTGCAGACAGTTAGAACAGATAACAGTTTTCCGAACGTCCTTTTGTTCTTTATGGTAAATGGTGGCTGTGAATGGGCCAACTTTGAGAGTTTTTTCAAGAGGGACTGTGGGGACTGTGATGAAAACAAATCTTCTTCCCGTTTCAAATCTGGTTAGTTTATTGTCTGCGTTTCTATAGCGCTCCTGTTTGATGTCTGATCGTAACTCGCACCCCACTTTGACAAGAGAATGTTCAATTTCTCTGTTAGCGACAGACATAGGAATGTCAGCCACCCAAACTTTGGTAGCGGCTTTTTCCTCCCCCGATCCCTCACGCAAGATAAAAGGGTTAGTGTCAGCGACTTGCAGAACAGTATTACGAACCGTCATACCTTTTATCAGCAGATCATTTCTTGCCTGTTTGGAGGTCGGGTAGATTCGCCAGAGACTTCGGATGTTCTGTGCTCCGACAACGGTGCCAGAGCCTGCTGTCCGCTCCGCAGCCAAACACAGCTCCAGACCCGTTACACGGTTTTCTTGGGAATAGGGAACGTCTCGAACTTTCAGGAAAATTGGCGGAACAGACGACATTACGTGATTTATAAACAATGCCAAAACAGAGAAAAACGCGCACAAGGTGTAATACACGGCGGATTTAAGCAAAGTCCAGGACCAGTCAGCCAAAGAAAAGTGGCCAAAAAAAAAACTAAGTCCAAAAAATATCAGTCGATTCAGCGATTCAACGTATGAACTGAAATCAAACTTCAGTGATGAGAGCGCGCCTGAACCGTGACCGCACGCCACGGCAGTCACTCACCGAATCATTTGGCCATTGTTTATGTTCTGCCTTTCCTCTTTGGTACCCCCCCCCCCCCCCCCCCTCTTATTCAATCCTTTTTTAGTTATTGTTGTGTTATTGCTGTTAGTGGTGATGGGTGATTATCATATTATTGTACATTTCTATCCTTATCATTATGAGTGATTTACTAGTTTGAAATTTTGTTGGTTTGATTGTTTTGGATTGGATATCAATTTTAGGGTGTTTTGTTTTTTTTTCCCTTTTATATTTTTTTGTTGATTGTTTTGTTCATATTTCTTTACCATATAAAGTACAATGTAAAAGAATAGAGGATATTGTAACCCAATATAACTGTTTGACTTTTTATGGTGTTCTTTTTTTCTACCATTTTTTAAACTCAGAGCATGCATGTGAATGCAGGAATATACTTGTGTTTGTGTGATGGGGGATGTGTGTGTGCGTGGGTGGTGTGTATGTGTGTGCATGCATGCTGTGTGTGTAGCCTGCTGTAAAAGTGAGTCTTATAGTGCATCATATTTTCTTATTATATTATAATTATAAGTATTATATTGTTATAATCATTATAATTATCACCATCATCATTATTGTTATTATCATTATCATTATTATTATTATTATCATCATCATTATTATTATCTTTTCTTTACTTCCTTTTGAGTTTATTTATTGTTATGATTTGTAATAACAATGTGTAGTTAATTATATTTTGGATTTTTTTTTCTGTTGTATTTTGCTTGTTTGCTTGTTGCTTCATTTTGTTACTTTGTTTGTCTGATTTTTGTTTGGTTGTTTTGTTGACAGGGTTTTTTTTCTAGATAGATGGATTGATGAAAAAAAGCAAATTTATTGCTTACTCAATGTACCATTAGGAAATAAAATTTTGACTTTGACTTTGACTTTGACTTTGACTTTCACACACACACACACACACACACACACACACACACACACACACACACACACACACACAACACCAGATTTTTTTTGTCACAAATCTATTCATTGTAAGTTGCCATAGGCCTGTGACATTGAAGAGCCAACCTAGTTAGGTAGGAAAAGTCATTTCCATTCCAATGACAACATTGCCAGCAGCAAGGTAAGCTACCTGGTCAGAGCCAAGTGTTATGTGAAGAACAACAGTGATAACAGCTGAGGGACAAGTGACCTAGGTAGTTGGCTTCACTCCTACTTGTGAAAACTCAAGTGGTCAATTGTTTCACTGTGCTGCAGGCCTGTGTGCAGGAGTTCATCCATCAAA
>JASPKP010001975.1:22500-25294 GCA_030674155.1 Stramonita haemastoma | reverse complement strand
TGGGGAAAAAAAAAATTTTCCCCCTTTTTAAAGAAAGGGGTTTTTTTTTGGGGGGTTTTTTTTAAAATTTTCCCCCCAAATTCAATAAAAAAAAAAAACCCCCCGGGAAAAAAGGGGGGGTTTTTTTTTTTGGGTTTGGGAAAAAAAAAAAAAAAAAAAAAAGGGGGGTAAAAAAACCCTTTTAAAAATTTTAAAAAGGTTTTTTTTTTTTTTTAAAAAAATTTTTTTAAATTTTAAAAGTTTTTTTTTTTTTTTAAAAAAATTTTTCAAAAAAAAAGGGGTTTTTTAAAAAACCTTTCGGGGTTTTTTTTTTGGGGCCTTTAAATTTTTTTTAAATTTTTAACTTAATTTTTTGGGTTTTTTTAAAAAAGGGGAACCCAAACCCTTTTTTTAAAAAAAAAAAATTTTAAGTTTTTTTAACCAAAAAGGGAAATTTTTTTTAAAAAAAATTTTTTTAAATTTTTTTTGGGTTTTTTCTTTCCCCTTTTTTTTCCCAAAATTTTAAAAGAAAATAAAAATTTTTTGGGGGGAAAACCCCTTTTTTTTCCCAAATAAAAAAAAAAAATTTAAAACCCCTTTTTTTTAAAAAAACCCCCCCCTTTTTCCCCTTTTTTTCCCCTTTTTAAACCCCCAAAAATTTTTTCCCAAAAATTTTTTTTTTGGGGTTTTTTCCCAATAAAAAAAACCCCAAAAAATTTTTGGGCCTTTTTTCCCGGGGGTTTTTTTTTAAAAAAAAAAAAAAAATTTTTAAAAAATTTTCTTTTTTTTTAAAAATTTTCCCCCCAAAAATTTTTTTTTTTAAAAAAATTTTTTTGGGCCCCCTTTTTTTTTAAAAAAAAAAAAAATTTTTTTTTTTTTGGGGGTTTTTTTTTTTTCAAAAAAAAAAATTCCCCTTTTTAAAAAAATTTTAAAAAAAAGGGGGGGAAAAAAAAAAAAAAAAAAAAAAATTTTTAAAAAAAAAATTTTTTAAAATTAAAAATTTTTAAAAAACCCCCCGGGAAAATTTTTTTAAAAAAAAAAACCCCCCCAAATTTTTAAAAAAAAAAACCCCAAAAAAAATTTTCCCCCCCCCCCAAAATTTATAAAAAAAAAATTTAAAAAAAAAAAAACCCCCAAAAAAAAAAAAAAAATTTTTAAAAAAAAAAATTCCCAAAAAAAAAAAAAACCCCCCCCCCCACCCCCTTTTCCCCAAAAAAAAAAAAAAACCCCCCCCCTTTTTTTAAATTTTTTTTTTCCCCCCCCCAATTTCCCCCCTCCCCCAAAATTTCCTTTTTTTTTCCCCCCCCTTTTTTTCCCCCCCCCCCCCCCAAAAAAAAACCCCCCCCCCCCCCCCCCCCCCCCCCCCCCCAAAAAAAACCCAAAAAAAAAAAAAAAAAAAACCCCCCCCCCCCAAAACCCCCCCCCCCCCAAAACCCCCCCCCCCCCTCCCCCCCCCCCCCCCCCCCTTTTTTTTTCCCCCCCCCCCCCCCCCCCTTTTTCCCCCTTCCCCCCCCCCCCCCTTTTTTTCCCCCCTTTTTCCCCTTCCCCCCCCAAACCCCCCCCCCTTTTAAAAAAAAATTCCCCCCCCAAAAAACCCCCCCCAAAAAAACCCCCCCCCCCCCCCCCCCCCAAAAACCCCCCAACCCCCCCCCCAAAAACCCCCCCCCCCCCCCCCCCAAAAAAACCCCCCAAAATAAATCAAAAAAAAAAAACCCCCCCCCAAAAAAAACCCCCCCCCCCCCCCCCTTTTCCCCCCCCCCCCCCCCCAAAAAAACCCCAAACCTTAAAAAAAAAAATTTTTTTAAAATTTTCCCCCCCCCCCCCCCCCCCCCCCCCTTTTTTTTAAAAAACCCCCCCCTTAAAAAAAAAAACCCCCCCAAAACCCCCCTTTTTTAAAAAAAAAAAATTTCAAAAAAATTTTTTTTTTTAAAAAAAAAAAACCCCCATTTTTTTTTAAAATTTTTTTCCCTTTTCCCCCAAAAAAACCCCCCCCCAAACCCACTAAAAACCCTTTTTTCCCAAAAAAATTTTTCCCAAAACCCCCCCCCAAAAAAAAAAACCCCCCCCCCCTTTTTTTTTAAAAAAAAATTTTTTTTTTTTTTTTTTTTTTAAAAAAAAAATTTTTCCCCCCTTTTTCCCCCCCCCCCCCCCTTTGGTTTGTTTTGTAGCCAAAAAATTTTAAAAAATTTTTTTTTTCTCTCTCTCTCTCTCTCTCTCTCTTTCTCTCTCTCTTTTTTCCCCTCTCTCCCCCTTTCTCTCTCTTATTTTTTTAAAAAATTTTTTTAAAAAAAAAAGGTGGGTGTTTTTTTTTTTTTTTTTTTTTTTTTTTGGAAAAAAAACCCCTTTTTTTTTTTTTTCCCCGGTGTTTTTTTTAAATTTTTTTTTTTCCTACCGGCACACAATGGCCTACTTTTTAAAAGGGAGCAGGATTTAACGTGGGGCGCAAAGATGCGGGGGCCCTTGCACACGTTTTCCCCCGGTTTATAGTTTTCATCCAAAAAGGGCTTGTGGGGAGAGAGGAGTTAGCCCCTGATGTTAACTCCCAAAGGGAAAAATTTCCCCCCGGACGGTTTTGTTTTGTGTGTGTGTTTTGTGTGGGGTGTGTTGTGTGTGGGGTGTGTGTGTGTGTGGTGTGTGTGTGTTTGTTTCGTGCGTGCGTGGTGCGTGCGTGGTGTTGTGTTGTAGATGTGTACAAGTATGTGCGGTTTTAAAATTTTGTGGGGTGTGGGACAGGGGCACACAAAAGGGGCTCTCTGGTTTGGATGAAAAAAACAAATGCACCAGTTATTCAATATACTATCTGAAAATGAAAACT
>JASPKP010001975.1:2500-15000 GCA_030674155.1 Stramonita haemastoma | reverse complement strand
GGACCATGTACGAGACGGGGAAGACAGCGCAAGTAGCCGCAGAGATGAGGAAATTCAACCTCACCATCCTAGGAATCAGCGAAGTCAGATGGACTGGTTCCGGGCAGAAGCGACTGACTTCCAGGGAGCTGCTGCTGTTCTCGGGGCATGAGCAGGAAGATGCTGCACACACCCAGGGAGTCGCCCTGATGCTTTCCAAGCCAGCACAGGGAGCGCTCATCGGGTGGGAGGCACACGGACCAAGGATCATGACAGCCTCTTTCCGTACAAAGAAGAAGAGGATCAACATGGACATTATCCAGTGCTACGCCCCAACGAACGACAGCGAGGAGGAGGAGAAGGACGACTTTTATAACAGATTGCAGACCATCATACAAGACAGACCGAAGAGAAACATCATCATCGTAATGGGCGACTTCAATGCCAAGATAGGTAGTGACAACCAGGGATACGAGGAGATCATGGGGCGGCATGGGCTAGGCGAGATGAACGACAACGGGGAGAGGTTCGCAGACCTGTGTGCCACAAGCAACCTGGTCATCGGAGGAAGTGTTTTCCCGCACAGAAGGATACACAAGGCAACTTGGGTGTCGCCAGACCTGTCAACGGAGAACCAGATTGACCACATCTGCATCGTGAAGAAGTTTCGCCGCTCCCTACAAGATGTACGCGTCAAGCGAGGAGCAGACGTCGCTTCGGATCACCATCTACTTGTTGCCCGATTGAAGCAGAAGCTGAAGAGAAATTGGACGGGGGGATCCAGTCAACGCCAGCGTTACAACACCACGGCGCTGAAGGACAACAGGAAGCAAGAAGAGTTCAAGGTCACTCTATCCAACAAGTTCCAAGTCCTAGCAGAGCTGCTTGAAGAGGAGACGATAGAAGAGAGGTGGCAGAGAGTGAGAGAGACAGTGACCTCAACATGTCAGGAAGTACTGGGCCCCAAATCATTCACACACAAGGAATGGATTTCAGCAGCTACCCTAGAGAAAATAGAAGAAAGAAGAGAAAAGAAATTAGCCGTCAACAGCAGCAGGACACGATCAGCAAAAACAAAAGCCCAAGAGGAATACACAGAAGCAAATAGGGTTGTAAAGTGAAGCATTAAAGCAGATAAGCAAAACTACTTGGAGACATTGGCAAAAGAAGCAGAAGATGCAGCTCACCAGAACAGCACCAAGGACCTGTACTTCATCATCAAGAAGTTATCAGGGAAGTTTGCCAAGCCAGAGAGACCAGTAAAAGACAAGAACGGAGGAGTAATAGCTGATGACGAAGGACAGAAGAACAGGTGGATTGAGCACTTCCAGGAGTTACTCAACAGACCAGCACCTACAAACCCACCAGAGATACCGACAGCCGCAAGCGACCTGCCGATCAAGTGTAGTGCTCCCACAAAGGAAGAGATCCGCAGCGCCATCAAGCAATTGAGGAATGGTAAGTCTGCAGGACCTGACAGCATCCCAGCAGAAGCCCTGAAAGCCGACGTCGAGACCAGTGTGGAGCTCCTCTACCCGCTCTTCGGCAAGATCTGGGAGGAAGAAGAAATACCAACAGAATGGAAAGAGGGTTACCTCATCAAACTCCCCAAGAAAGGCGACCTCAGTTCCTGCTCCAACTACAGAGGGATAACGCTGTTGTCCATCCCAGGAAAGGTGTTTAACCGCATCCTGCTGAACCGGATGAAGGACGCAGTAGACCCGCATCTCCGTGACCAACAAGCTGGCTTCCGAAAGGAAAGATCATGCACGGATCAGATTGCAACACTGCGCATCATCCTGGAACAGTCCCTGGAATGGAATTCGCCACTATACATCAACTTCATAGACTATGAGAAGGCTTTTGACAGCGTTGACAGACAGACCCTCTGGAGGCTACTGAGACAATATGGAGTGCCAGAGAAAATCACCAACATCATCAGGAAATCATATGAAGGAATGACCTGCAGAATAGTTCATGGCAGACAGCTCACCGACGCCTTTGAAGTAGATACCGGAGTAAGGCAAGGCTGCTTACTATCTCCTTTCCTGTTCCTGCTGGCCATCGACTGGGTCATGAAAACCTCAGCGGACCAGAAACGTAATGGCATTCAATGGACACCCTGGAAACAGCTAGACGACCTTGACTTCGCGGATGACCTGGCCCTTCTCTCCCACACCCAGCAACAGATGCAGGAAAAGACCAACATCGTTGTGGAGAACTCAGCTAAACTGGGCCTCAACATCAATAGAGGAAAGAGCAAGGTACTCAAGACAAATGCAGCCAATGCAACACCCATCACAGTCAAAGGAGAAGCGCTGGAAGAGGTGGAAAGCTTCACATACCTCGGCAGCATCGTGGACACACAGGGAGGAACAGACACAGACGTCAGAACCCGCATCGGTAAAGCAAGGGCAGCCTTCAAGCAGCTCAGAAACGTCTGGGATCAAGCGACATCAGCATCGCCACCAAGACCAGGCTCTTCAACACCATCATCAAGCCAATACTAATGTATTGAGCAGAGACCTGGAGAAACACCGTCACCACCATGAAGAAAATCCAGGTCTTCATCAACGCCTGCCTCAGGAAGATCCTCAAGATACGCTGGCCAGACAAGATCAGTAATGAAGAATTATGGCAAAGAACCAGACAACAGCCTGTTGAGAAAGAAATCCTACAGAGACGTTGGCGATGGATAGGACACACCCTACGGAAACCTGTATCCAGCATCACAAGACAAGCTCTCACCTGGAATCCACAAGGGAAAAGAAAGAGAGGGCGGCCTAGAAATACCTGGCGCCGGGACCTGGATGCAGATGCGAAAAAGAGGGGCAAGACGTGGGGACAACTGGAACGCCTAGCCCAGAGCCGAGATGCCTGGAGACAGCTAGTTGGCGGCCTATGCCCCAGAAGGGACCACAGGCAGACATGACATGACATGACACATACACACATGTACACACACACACAGACATGCAGACATGCATGTAACCATGCACATGTTCACACACATGTACACACATAGAGGCATTCATGCATGCAAACATGCACATGTACACACACATATACACACACAAACACACACATACACGCACATACACATGTACACACAAACACATACACCCACCCATCCACACATGCAGAGACATGCATGTATGCAAGCATGCACATGCTCACACACATAGACACACACACACACACACTCACACACACACAGGCATGCATGCATGCAAACATGCACATGTACACACACATGTACACACATACACACGTGTGTGCACACACGGGCTTACTCAAGTGTTTTTCTTTGGTTCTATGTTGTTCTATTTTATATACATACTTCAGTGATTTTCTCATATTTAGAAAAAAATATTATTTTTTCCTTGTATAATTTATTCACTTTTACAAACACACTTATATTTAATTCCATGTCCTCCTCCTACCCATGTCGTATCTAAAACGAACACACACACACACACACACACACAAAACACACTCACACTCAGCTCTCTCTCTCTCTCTCTCTCTCTCTCTCTCTCTCTCTCTCTCTCTCTCTCTCTCTCTCTCTCCTCTCTCTCTCTCTCTCTCTCTCTCTCTCTCTCTCTCTCTCTCCTCTCATTTAACATCACAACTTGTGAAAAGACCTGAAATGAATTTGAACACACGCCAGGATTCACACCCCTGCCCCTTTCCACTTCATCTCTCACATAAATGCATGAGCGCTCACATTTCTTCCTGCTCTCTTGTTAAATTGAATAAATAGTCAAAAGGATAACTGCTTAGGGCCTTTTAGAAATGGTGTACTTCAAGTGAAGATGTCAAAGGTTTATTATTATTATTTTTTATATTCAACTTGTATTAAAAGGTTGGGGGGGGGGGGGGGGGGGGGGGGGGGGGGGGGTAGCCTAGAGGCCCTGTCGGTGGTCAGATGTGATGGCCCATTATGTAGCCACTATGGAGGTGCCCGTTTTAGGGAATTTTACCCTGGAGTTAACATCAGAAATGACTCCACTCTACCAAAAATCTTTGAATAAAACTATAAACAGAGATACCGATGCAAAGGCACAAGGAACATATTTCAGGCATGTTAAAAACTCATTTTGCCTTTTTCGAGGAATAAGCCATTATATGCAGGTTAGAAGGAGTGGATTTATTTTTAAAGTCGCAAGCACACTGGCCTGAGAGTTTAGACACCATCCACGAAGTCAGAATACAGCTCCTTAATGGTGGGTAAACACAGTCATGTAAACAAAATCTCAACATTTGTGAACCTTGGGGCCCTAGCTGAGCAACGAAAATGAGATTAACATTTAAGGAAAGAAATTACATAATTTTTGCCCAATATGCTTGAATCCCTGCTCTCGAAATCACTTTGGTTTCTAAGTATTCCATCTTTGAAAGCTCAAATATGGTGCTTCACAACAGCAACAGCAACAGCAGCAGCAGCAACAACAACTAAAACAACCACAAGAACTACAACAAATTACAAACAAACAATACTGGAACCATTCGTAGGGGTCATTGCCTTTCCAATGGATCATTCCAGTGCTGTTGAGAGGGGCGGTCTCCTGCATAGGTAACATCTTGCCCTCCATGCATACATGCCCGGGCTTTGAGCTCTAAAGACTAGAGCACAACTCCATAGTCTTCCGAGACTGATGGGTGCCTACTACTACTACTACTACTGCTACTGCTACTACTACTACTACTGCCACTACCTCTTTTGCTGCTATTCCAGTAGTGGAGTGCTTCATGTTGTTTATTTGTGGAGTGCTTCATATTGTTTATTTGTTGAGTGCTTCATATTGTTTATTTGTGGAGTGCTTTATATTGTTTATTTGTGGAGTGCTTCATGTTGTTTATTTGTGGAGTGCTTCATGTTGTTTATTTGGGGAGTGCTTCATATTGTTTAGTTGTGAAGTGCTCCATGTTGTTTATTTGTGGAGTGCTTCATGTTGTTTATTTGTGGAGTGCTTCATGTTGTTTATTTGGGGAGTGCTTCATATTGTTTATTTGTGGAGTGCTTCCTTTTGTTTATTTGTGGAGTGCTTCATGTTGTTTATTTGTGAAGTGCTTCATAATGTGTATTTGTGGAGTGCTTCATTGTTTATTTGTGGAGTGCTTCATGTTGTTTATCTATGGAGTGCTTCATATTGTTTATTTGTGGAGTGCTTCATATTGTTTAGTTGTGGAGTGCTTCATATTGTTTATTTGGGGAGTGCTTCGTATTGTTTATTTGGGGAGTGTTTTATTATGTTTATTTGTGGAGTGCTTCATATTCAAATGTTTTAGGCACTTCATGTTTTATTCTCTCTGTCTTGTCTTGCCTCCCACTCTATCTATTCTTCACATACAGACCCAAACTATTTATGGCATTTGGAGAGGCAACGATTTTGTATTGTCTTGTATTGTATTTCATTGTACTGGGTTCCACTTTAAGTCATGGTAAATTTCTTTGGTGAAATTCATGCCCCGCCCCCACCCCCTCCCGGGGAAAGTGTATTGCCACAAGATCAGTGCAATTCATGTTTTTATGTTCCTATCTGAATGTACATTTCCTGCCCTATCAGGGTGGCTTTTTTCTCTGAATTTTTCAAGGGGCAACTATCTGACTGGCGTGGGTTCTATGGAAGGCTGATGAATGAAGGTAAATGAGAATAACATAGACAATTGCCTTTCACCCACCCCCTCCCCTCCATCGAATTCCCTCCTCATTTCTTCTCCCTTAGTAGTCAGAGGAGCCACGTGTGCTATCTGCCTGCCAGTAGGTATGTTACTTAGAAGAAACACAAGCAAACAGTCTAACAAAAAACCCCCCTAAAATTCAGAAAGAAACTGACAGGTGAATAGAAATCCATTTTAAAAAAGAAATGAGGGAAATCAACATAGAGGTGGATCGGTGGTCTAGGTAGTAATGCACCTTGCCTAGAAAGCGAAAAGTCTGGTGGGAGTGTGAACCACCGTTTGGGTCTGAAACTTTTCCCCCCATCCATTTGACCCTGAGTGGTGGTCTGGGCACTAGTCTTTCAGATGAGATGATAAATGGAGGTCCTGTGTGTTATACATCACTATTTAACGCAAGTAAAAGAACCCATGGTAACAAAGGGGTTCACCCTGGCAAAACTCTGTAGGAAAAAAGCCACTCTGATAGGGAAACAAATACAGCTGCATACTGGAAAAAGATTTTAAAAAAAAGGGTAGGTACTGCACTTGTGGCAACGCCTTCTCCTCGGGGAGAGCAGCCCGAATGTCATGCAGAGAAATCTGCTGTGACATAAAGGGGTACAAAATACAAATAGAGGCATGGAAACTATTGGAGAGAAAGCACAAAGGCACACACACACACACACACACACACACACACACACACACACACACACACACACACACACACACACACACACAAACACACACTAACACACACACACACACACACACACACACACACACACACACACACACACACACACACACACACACACACACACACACTAACACATACCACAGCCTCAAACTGATGAATTCTTAGTATAATAACAAGCATAGCAGAGTTTCTTATTAAATAATCGAACCAATAGTATTCTAAAAGACAAAACTGATTAGACAAACAGAAAGGAAAGAGGAAAAATGACAAATAAAGAAAAGAACAGGGATTCAACACAATGAATCTTTGTTTGGCCTCAACATGTGACATGACACCTGCTGTATTTCATTTTGATAACCTATACCCGACCAGGAAAATTGTCCCTGGAGAATTATAATCAGGGACTTGTTCACCTAAAAAAAAATATATATATATAATTTTGCAGGTTGTTATGCTCCAATAAAAAAAAATCAGACACATAGTCATATTTTAAGATGAACTCCACTGGCTTCTTATAACAGACTTCATTAAGTTCAAAATTCAGGATACTGTTTTGCTGTCTTCGTGCTTTTGTTCCACCTGTAACACTAAGATTGGTGGTGAAGAGGTAACGCAGCTGTCTAGAAAGCAAAAAGTGACAAGTTCCATTGCCATTTAACCCCAACTTTTCTCCTCACCCACTAAACCTTGAGTGGAGCTCTGGGTGCTAGTCTTTCACATGAGGAGATAAACAGAGATCCCATGTGTGACATATAATTAGCACACAGAAAATAAGTTACACTGGGTGTTCCAAGCCACATTTTCTGAGAGGGCTTCTCTGTGACTTTGGGTTCACAAAGAAAGGAAGACTGTAGAAGATAGAGATCAGAGAAGACAGTGGAATTGTAGAAGCCCAACCACAATTAAGATCATGCTTAGAGAGTGACGATGGCTTTTGAGGATTGGACAAATCTGAAGATGCTTGAAAACCAACTTTGGCCTGCAATTACATTCTGGGCTTTAGGAAGTTATATTGTACTGTGTTGTACTGTACTGTGTTGTACTGTGTTGTACTGTACTGTTATATTGTACTGTTATACAGCATGGTATTATACTGTACTGTGTTGCACTGTGTTGTACTTGCTGTGTTGTAGTGTACTGTGTTACACTGTACTCTGTTATACTGTACTGTGTTATACTGTACGATGTTATATTGTACTTTTATTCTATGCTGTTTTATACTGTACTGTAATTTGTCATAATGTACTGCAGTGTATTGGGTTGTACTGTGCTGTACTGTGCTGTACTGTACATATATTTACACTAATATGCATTATACACCTATATCACAAAACGAAAACGTGAAGAAAATATTTGAGACCCTGTAAAAAGAATTTAAAAAAGTGAAAAGAATCTAAACATTTCAAAAGAAGTAGTAAGCAGATCTTTTGAATCAAACAGGAAGAGGGAAAAAAAGAAAAGAAAAAAGAAAAAAAGAATTCAAAACAATCACAATGACCCACCTCCCCCCCCCCCCAACAAACCAGGCAGCCAAACAAAAAACAAAATATCCCCACCCTCCCCCAAACCAAACGAACCAAATCAGTCCCGAAATCCTTCCCTTTATAAACTTGCAAATAAACCTAGTATCACCCCCTCCCCCCACGCACACCACAGCACACACACACACACACACACACACACACACACACACACACACCACACACACACACACACACACACACACACACCACACACACACGCACACACACACACACACACACACATGACGTAATCTGAAGAAAAACTTGTCCTGCAGGTATTGCTAAACCTAACACAGTGACATTTCTCATGTGTAAAGAACCAAGCCAGTCCACATTTTACTCATACAGCCATAAATGCTTTTATATAATATTAAACGAAAATCTCTAAACCGTACGCTGCTCTCCTAACCTCCTTCTGTATTCCTGACTTCTTTTAAATGCATTTTCCGCCTATATCTCTTACTGCGGCTGCTGCTGCTGCTGCGGCTGCCGTTGCTGCCGTTGCTGCTGTTGCTACTACTACTACTTCTACAACTCCTCCTCCTCCTCCTCCTCCTCCTCCTCCTCCTCCTCCTCCTCCTCCTCCTACTACTACTACTACTACTACTACTACTGCTGCTGCTACTACTACTACTGCTGCTACTACTACTGCTGCTGCTGCTGCTACTTCGAAGACGACGACAACGACCACGACTACTACGCGTACTGCTGTTACCATTTCCGCTGCTGCTACTGTTACTACTTTTAATACTACTTCTACTGCTAACCGTTGCTAACACAATAACAACACCAGTAATGATAATAATAGTAGTGATGGTAAATGAAATAATGATAATAACAATATCAAAATATCAATAACAGTAGCAGCAGCAGCAGCAGCAGCAGCAGCAGCAGCAGCAGCAGCAGCAGCAGCAGCAGCAGCAGCAATAACAAGAACATACTACTACTACTACTACTACTACTACTACTACTACTACTACTACTACTACTACTACTACTACTACTACTAGTGGTAATAAATATAATAATAATATGCGAAAAAGAATGCAAAGAAGAATGCAAAGAAGCGGAAGAAGACGAAGAAGAAGAAGAGGAAGAAGAGGGAGAAGAATACAACAAAGAAGAAGAAGAAGAAGAAGAAGAAGAAGAAGAAGAAGAAAGAAGAAGAAGAAGAAGAAGAGAAGAGAGGAAGGAGGAGGAGGAGGAGGAGGAGGAGGAGGAGGAGGAGGAGGAGGAGGAGGAGGAGGAGGAGGAGGAGGAGGAGGAGAGGAGGAGGGGAGGGGAGGAGGAGGAGGAGGGAGGAGGAGGAGGAGGAGGAGGAGGACGAGGAGGAGAGTGTTATTAATAATATGTATATATATGTATTCATGTAAAGTGGGTATCTGCCCAGATCTCCATACACCATTTTGTTTGGTTGTGTGTGTCGGCTGGCATACCTAAAAACCTTTTACATGCAATCATATGTACTTTTTCTAAGTGGTCTAATTTATTCAATCTCCAAATTTCCACGAGTACAACAATATTGGTTACATTTTTACATGAAAAACTTTAAAGAATGCACTAGCCCTTATTTCTTTGTACTTCTGAAAAACTTTGTTGAGCTGTAGAACTGCTTTTCTCCCTTTAGTACCCAGATGTAAAGTACCTCTGATGTAAAATTAAATCCCAAATAGCAATAATGTTGACTACCTCTAGTTGCTTTTTAGATTAATGAAGAACCACTTTTCATGTTTACCTAGGAAATCCCCTTTCCTGAACACCACAATCTTGGTTTTATCTATATTTACGCTTACTTTCATTTTATTACAACAAGTTTCTAAGACCTTAAATTTATATTGTAAGCCAGTGGGTGCAGTTGACAATAATGCCACATCATCAGCAAATAATAAGATAAACAATTAAAAAATACCAGGATGCATTTGAACCCCATGCTTGCCTTTTTCTTTCACATTGTTTGCTAACTGGTTGAATAACATTCAAAATAGTGTGGGGCTCAGAACACATCCCTGTCTTATTCCAATGGGTGTTTGGAGCATATCAACTAGTAATCATATCAGCTAGCTCGGAATCAGCTCGTATACATGCTGATAATGACATGTATATTGCACTAAATGATGCAAAAAAAATACCTTTCACACTATGGGCATTAATACATTGCAATAGTTTATCATATTGAACTGAATCAAAGTTGTTGTTTTTTTAATTCTATAAATCCACAAACAATCTTCTACCTTTAAAAAAAATTCACAATGTTGTGAATAGTTGCATACAAAGTTAAGACTTGGTCAATGGTAAAATGTTTTTGACTAAAGCCTGCCTGACATTCGGAAAATCATGATATTGCTTGTCATACATAAGAGCATTTACTATTGAAGTATAACATTTAGAAACTATGCTTAAAAGAGACATTCCTCTATAGTTATCTACATCCTGAGGATCTCGTTCTTATACAAAAAATGAAATTGGCTTTGAACAATTCCCGAAGGTAGGTCCCTTGCTCAAATATAGCATTAAATAACTGTGTCATGGATACATTCACAGTTGTACCACCATTCTTTAGCATTTTTGCAGAAATATCATCTATTCCACTAGCTTAGTTATTTTTTAGTAATCAAATAGCCTGAATAACTTCTACCTCTAAGATTTCTTTATTTTGAATATGGTCTGTTTCTTCTGATAAATCAATTGTAAAGATACCTTTATGATAACTTCCATCAACATCGCCCTGAAAAATATTTCTAAAGTAATTAAACCAGTTGTCAGTCTTATACTGTTCATAACCTTTTTCTTATTTCCATTACCCACTCTTCGTAATTCCTTTTAAAAATAAGATGGACTGTTCACCTGATTTACTAACATTTCAGTTTGCTGCCTATTAAAAGTTTGCCTCTTGTTTGTTTTTGTTTTTTTAGCAACTGTTTATACCTCTTTATTGATTCAACAGAAATCATTCTATATTCTTCCTTTCTAGTCACTCTAAAGTGGTTAATCTTTTTCCTAGTTTCCTGTTTTACTTTTTTGCATTTTATCATGAAGCAATGGTGATCTCTTCTTTCTGTCAAAGCCAACTTGTTTTATCATACATCTGCTGGCATCTTTTAAACGTTGTACAAATGATTAAAGGGCGCTGTTTACATCACAGTCTAAATCATTTGTAGTTTTTAACATTCTTTTTTGATATCTTTACCCTCCTACAGTTTAACAAACTCATCTCTAAATGCTTATTCCAAATAAACATTTTTTTAAAACTTTGTCTTTATTTTGTTTTTCTTTGATATGACAAACATAATGTACTTCTCTTACTTCAATTTCATACTTACTGGCAAATGATCGGATTCTACACTACTCTGTACTTCTTAAACTGTAGTATGATTTGATTAATATAGTTCAACATATACAATAAAGTAATCAACTGTTTTTCACCAGAGCATCCAATAAATGTACAATTATCATCAAAACAAAGGTCATTATGGCCATTCAATATTATACAGTCATGTATATTGCACAATTCAGTGAGTTGTTCGCCAAAGTTATTAACGTTACTCTCCTGAGATATTTTTTGGGTGAAGGCTGTAATCAGAGGACTGTCATGTCTTAAAATCATTACTGTCCCCATTATAACTTTTGTTTTTCTCAGCAGTTCTTGCATTGAAATCTGCACTCAATAGAATGTAGAAATCACCATGTATTTCATATAAACTGCTATGCATCGGTCTAATAGTTCAATACCATAGCTTTGTTGTGACTTCCAAAATAAAGAATCACAGGAGAATGTATGAACCAATCAACATATATTTTTGTCTGTGAAAAAAAAATCTTTGTACATTTTTGTACCTATAGTATTTTCTTGCTCTATCTGTATATGAGTTGGAAATCATCAAAAGATTTTCTTACCATTACAATAACTCCATCAGAGTAACTTCCTTGATGGGACAACTTCTTTGCTCTTGAAGTAAATACTACATAGTCATCAAATAAAGCTGATTCAAAATCAAAAGCTATGAAACTTTCAGTTAGACATAGGACATCATAAGACACTATAAAATAAACAAATCAGCGTTTTGGAACTTTCGCAAAAGACTATTAATGTTACAATAGAGAAATTTAACACATTGTATATTCGCACTATGTACATGAGGATTAGTCAACGTCCCAGATGTTGATTCTGGTGACTTACTACCTGGTATTGTGGCCTGGCTGATTTCCTATTTGTTGGTGTGTGGGGCACCATTCTTTTTAGTTTGGCATCTAGGAGGCTGAGGTTGATGCTTACCCCCTAGTTGCTTCACAGAGTGAGCGGGTGAGAGAGAGAGAGAGAGAGAGAGAGAGAGAGAGAGAGAGAGAGAGAGAGAGAGAGGAGAGAGAGAGAGAGAGAGAGAGAGAGAGAGAGAGAGAGAGAGAGAGAGAGAGAGAGAGAGAGGAGAGAGAGAGAGAGAGAGAGAGAGAGAGAGAGAGAGAAGGCAAGGTAAGGCAAGGCAAGGCAAGGCAAGGCAAAATTCTTTTATTCGAGGATAATAGATCAGCACTCATGTGCTTTTTTACATCCAGTCCCCGCCCTTTTCAGGGAAAACATCAAGATAAAAAGATACTAAACAGTAAAACTATATTCAGTACCAAACAACATAAAGGAATAA
>JASPKP010001974.1:15000-22500 GCA_030674155.1 Stramonita haemastoma | reverse complement strand
GACAGCGAATATCCGAAATTTAATCCGAAAATTTTACATAAAAGCTCCCATAGAAAAAAGGAAACAACAAATTTTCCATGCAAAAAAAACACAACCAAAATCTCCCATGGAAAAAAACCCACCAAAATCTCCATGGCCACTCTTGTTTCAGACACTTGTGTAATCTTGCAGTGTAGAAAATGAAAATAGTAAACAATTATGGACTTACAGCAGTCCAAAGCCTGGGGCATCCCACTAGATAGTAATGCCATCAGCATGGGCTTCCAGCCAGGCAAACAGCTTGGCTTCGTTGGCCTTCCTACGCTTCTCAGCCAGTGTATTGAACGTGTACATGAAAGGGTTTACTGCAGAATTGAAAGGCAGGACAAAAATAGCCAGAGCTACGTTTATTTCTCCAGGGATAACTGTCCCAGCCAGTGCCAGCAGTCCACACAGTCCAATGGGGAACCAGCACATGAAGTCTGTGACTGCAATAGTGATCAGCCGACGAGCAATGGTCATGTCCCGTGACACTGTGGTTGTGTTGGTTTTCAGGGTGTTGTGTTGTATGGACCAGTAGATGAGCGCCTGTCCTGTGGAAATGCACAGGAACAAAACTAAATTAAATGCAACCATGATGGAAAACGAGTACCATCTTCCTTTGAAATCCTGTGTTGTTACTGGCAGCGGAATGCAGATACCTGTCTGACCATAGAAATTCCATTGTGATGCCCCAGGAAGTAAAGGAACTAAGGCCAGAAGCAAGCCAAAGAGCCAAATGAACACGCAAGCCACTGCAGCTGTCACTCTGTCAAACCGTAACGTGCTGAAGGGAAAGTGGAGAACCACAAAACGGTCCAGTGTGATGATCCAGATGATCAGACCTGACACCTCACTGGACAACAGAGACAGAATACCAGCCAGCTTACATGCAATGCTGCTTTTCCACGTGTCATCATGATGGAGGTATGCACCACGGTACTGTTCATCAGTGATGCCGATGATGATGCAATACACACCCATCAGGAAATCAGCCATGGTCAGATTGGTGACAAAGACACTAAAGCCACTTACAGAGCTACCCTTAGCAAAGAAACGTGCACAGAAACAGAAGACGTTGCCCATTACTGATAAAGATCCTATCAGCCATAAAAATCCACGGTATGTCCATGACAGTAGCAAATCCTTGCAGGACGAAATGTCACTTTTGGGGGCGTGGCAAGATGAAGAGTCAATGTCATAGGAGAGCACTTCTTCACAGCAAAGTTTGTAATTGTCTGTCACAATGGTGTGAAGGTGACGTAGACCTTTAAACAAATCAGGAGGAAACCTTTGTACAGGACTCCCTTGTAAGTACACTTCTGCTAAGAGCTGCATGGGCTGGAAACCACCAGGGCTAATTGTGTGAATAGCAGTAAAAGTTAAGTTCAACGTCTGTAGTGAGGTAAAAGGAGAGAAAACCATAGCATCAAACACCATCACTGACGTACGTGACAAATCTATCACCTGGAGTGTGCTTTGCTTAAATTCAGCTAAATCACCACCGAGGATTGAACTCAGAGGATTCTTGGCCAGAGTCAGTGAATGCAGAGAGCCTAAACCACTTATGGAAGTCACATTGAAGTGCTGAAGTTGATTCTCACTGAGGTCCAGAATCCTCAAATTGGGCATTGTTAGATGAGGCAAAAGAGTTAAGGAACATCTTGCTAAAATCAAATAAAAAAGGTGATCATGATCATGGACGTCAGACAGTGTCATACCTGACCCTGTGGCATCCAGGTAACGGAGCTGAGGGAAGTGTGTAGCAGAGAAAGGCTGGGCACACAGAAAGGTGTGACCTTGACAGACACAGCCTACAGGACAGGTCAGGTCACAGACTAATTCATCATCACCTAGCGGGCAGTGAGACCAGCCATCACACAGCTGGTCATCATGAATACACGTAGTGGACACTCTGCACCTGAAAAACCCTGGACACCTCAGGTCCTCACATCCTTCTTCATCCTGGTGGTCCAGACAGTCATACATGCCATTGCACCGTGTGAAGACAGGCAGACAGTCATTGAAGTCACCAGGACAACGGTAATGGCTGTCAGGACAGGTGTCATTGGGATGAAGAGGAGCTGACGTGAACTGTCTGACTGAATCAAACTTGATCAAGGCAGGAAACTGGACAACCACAAGCTGAAACTGGATCCCTTGAAACTGTTCACAGTTCAGTTCATCAGTTTCATCATAGCAATGGGGTGTCTGATCACAGACATTGTCAATGGGAAGACACTGGCCATTACCACAGGTAAAGGATCCCAGACATGCAGGATATGTGCAGACAGATTCATCACTTTTGTCCTGACAATCAGGGACAAAGTTACAAACCATTGTATAGGACAATATGATTCCATTGCTGCATTGGAATGTGGGAAACGTTACAGACTGGTCACCTGCTGAATAACGATCTTTATTAAATGAAGTTTGTTCCAGAGAACAGACTTGATACTGGTTAGAGCCTAGCAGGAAAAACGTCCATGTAACATGGCCACCAGCACACACTGTCATGGAATGTTGTCCTGAAGATAGAGGAAAGTGTCTGCTGGGGAAGAGGGGTGTCTGTGAACGAGGAAAGCGTCCCTCAGTCCTGTTTACTATCAACTCACAAGACACTCCATTAATACTTAATACATATTTTTTTGCACAAAAATAACTTATAAGTACTTGGTCTACCACACCATAGCATAGCCTTTTTCCCCATGGTGATGGAGACGTGTTTTATCTAGATGAAAAGAGTGGTAAACGGCAGTCTTCTCATTCAGCAAAACGTGTCTATACATAGGAAGCAATGACATATCATTACTATAAAATCCTGTAAAAAGTTCACTAAATCTTTCTGGATGCAGCTTTGTTCTAGCTAGTTGTACGAAAACAGAATCACTGGCACATTCTGGGAAACTCAATTTGCCACCCAATGAATGGCAATAGTTTTTGTAATATTCCATCGCATCTTTAGGAACATGAGGAAATATGACAAACTGATAACAACGATTACAGAGTGTGATCATTCCCTGACATTCAGGACTGCTGAAGGAACAGTGTTCTGTTTCATCCCGTCCATCTTCACATTCTGACAGGTGGTTACAGGCCAGGTGGGGATGGATGCTGGGATAGTAGCTTGCAGAGCAGTTCCACAGACCACTGGGCAACTTTTCAGGCACGGAGCCAGCTTGGAAAAAGGAAAAGAACAATTTAAAGCAGTCTGTCATGATGCAAGAACTACTCCTGAGTGAAATGTATATCTCTTTTCCTTGAAAGACCTGAAGAAAGTCAGACAAGAAAGAATTTCTGCTCTTCCACAAGGGACCAGGGTACACTCTGAAATTCACCATATGATAAGCTGTCTCCTTGTACCTGACAAATGCTGTAGCTCCAAGTGGGATGGGGATTGCCTTTTTCAAAAATCGTGACTCAAAAGAACTGATATTATTTCTTACAGTAACGTAACCTGACGAGTTTGATGTCATGATAACCAACAGATGCTCATCTCCTGTATTGGTTTTAGTGAATGAGACTGTGTTTTTAATTTGGTAGACATTTAACAAAAGATCCTTCCTGTTTCTCAACAGCCAGTCTCACAACGACAACAACAACAAAAACAAGAGGAACAACACCACCACCACCACAACAACTACAGGTACAACAACAGCCAGTGTTTAAGCATTTTTCGCAACCAATGTGAATGGACACTTTCTGACTGTAACCTAATGGGTTTGGTGCCGTGGTAATAACCAGGCATTGCTTTTCTATACTTATTGTTGAAGTAATGAAGACTATGTTTGCTAGTTAGCAGACCATGAGCATACTTTGTCATTATACCAGCTGCCTTGGTGCTATGGCTAGCACATCAGGTTACAGACTGGAAGGTTGTAGGCTTGAATCCCATGGGCTCCTACCCAGAGTGAGATTGCTATGGGATCATTGGTAAGACTTGGACCACACAGCCAAGCTTCTTCCACTTAACAGATGCATTTTGGAGAGTTCCTCAAATGGCCTTTGTAACTCTTCAGGTGTCTGTATTGCTTGGGTCCACTTGATGCCAGAATATATCATGATTCGAATGCAGAGCACAGATCTGTCAAGTGGCCTCAAAGCATATAATTATCATGCACTTCAATAGCAGCAATATTAAGGAATCCTCCTCATCATTGATTACCAAGCAAGAAAAGAAAAATGTCTCCAATTCAGTTTCCCCAGTTGCTCTGGTCTCATGGTGACCTCAGATTTGGTTTCTCCATACACTTCTGTGCCTGTGGTAAGTTTGTATTAAAGACTTTAGGGTTGAATGTTCATAGGAGAAGGCCTTTGTAGGGATGTTGCAGAGGTCACAATCCCAGATCAGTCTCTCGTTCAGTCTTACTTTGCAACCAAACTAAACAAATCTAAAATTATAGCTGTACTGCCACACCAGTTTAATCATATTACTGCAATGCCATTTCAATCCCAATCCAATCTTGTTGTTAAGAGCCCTGCTCACTGTACAGGCCATATTGAGGTTGTCACTTTGTAACTTTTTGAATAGCCGAATAAACTTGTGTAACTTATACAGATTACAACAGGGTATAAAACTGGTTCTCCTGTCATTTTTGTATCAAAGCCTTGACAAACCATAAGGGTCAACTCAGGACAGGCACTGCGTTGTGGGAAAAACCACTTTAACCATAGACAAAAATAAGATAAAACCAAAACCAGATTCCTTAAAACCCTCTTGCATTAATTTGGATTCCCTGAACACAAATCGCCCATAGATTTTACATTCCATCATGAAATCAGGTCAGACACACATGCTCGCTCACCTTTTCCTCCTTTAAAGTACATACCAGCAGCTGTAATTACTTCCAGATTCTCACTGCAGGCTCTGTGCCTGTGGCCTGGTAGAGCTTTGATATATGGTGGCAATTGATGAAGGTCACTGCGTGATGGAAATCTACTGTGTGTAAATCCCGGCAAATCCCGGGTGGGGATTCAAGTTGGCAATTAAGTAATCCTGGCAAATACCGGGTTTGGACTAAGAGGGTTAAACCAACCTTGTTCTTAGAGACAGATTTTTACTCTTTCACTCATATCAGACAGAAAAAATGGGGTTCTCTCAGGAAGTTAAAATGGTGTCTGGTGAAACATAAAAAAAGAATCTTCAGGGAGTTTGCAGTAAAATGCTTGTGCCTAATATCCTTGACATCTCAACACTCCAGGAGCAGATGCTTGATGGTTACCCGCAGGTAAAAAGTCACACACCAAGGGGTTCCCTCGCCTTTCAACAAATAAATGTGAGTGATATGAGAATGACCTGTGTGTATCTTGGTGAGCAAGGCTGCTTCCCTTTGGCTTTTGGCACACAGAGGGAGAATTTCTTTCAGGTTAGGGGGAATCTGTAAAAGTTTATTGTCTGTCTGAACATTCCATTCCTCTTGCCAGAGGGACTGCGCATTATATTTGCTTTTAGGTTTCAGATAAGTTTTTGGCACAGTAGACCCAGGGATCCTCTCCATGGCACACCTGGCGAGTCAGTCAACTATTTCCCACACGGGGCCTCGGTTTATAATCTCATCCAAAGGACTTTTGGAGAGAGTGGAGTCTGCACAAATGTTAACTCCAATGTGTGTGTGTGTGTGTGTGTGTGTGTGTGTGTGTGTGTGTGTGTGTGTGTGTGTGTGTGTGTGTGTGTGTGTGTGTGTGTGTGTGTGTGTGTGTGTATGTGTGTGTGTATGTGTGTGTGTGTGTGTGTGTGTGTGTGTGTGTGTGTGTGTGTGTGTGTGTGTGTGTGTGTGTGTGTGTATGGATTAAAATTTGTTTAAACCATTTGTGGTTGGCAGTGTGTTTAAGAATAGGCTGAATTTAAGCCTTTTGTTTTTTTTGTTTTTGTTTTGTTGTTGTTGTTGTTGTTGTTTTTACAAGATTTAGATCTAGCACTATATCAATTTTGTATATCATCATTAGTTATAGTGATAATAAACGATACTAAAATCTTGAAGAAATAGAAGTTTGAATCAACCATCTTCTGTTGTTTATGATTGTATACTTGTCTCAGTACCACAATGTATAAACTCATGGATGTGGTCAAAACTAGAGTCAGGCTTCAAATGCGGCTGATCTACAAAATTTAGGGGGTTAGGGGTAAAAAAAGAAAAACCCAACCAAACCAAGTTTATGAACATTTATGTTGACTGCAGCTGTTTTCGGTTTATTTTTCGACAGAAAATATCATAGTAGCTTTCTGAAATGTGAATGTTTTATTAATGTTGTATGAAACACATAACAAAAACTGGAAAAGTATTTTATTTTCCAAATCACCTAAGAATATTGAGTATTTTTGTCGAAAAAATTGAAAAAAAAACCCCCAGTTCCCTGCCTGTTTTTGTTTTTAAAAACATCTACGACCTTTCACTGAATGTAGGTAGTTGTTCAAATGATTATTTTGTCAAAATCACAATCGTTATAGTAGATTGTTATATTTTTGCTTCACAAGAAATCAGCCATAGCTACCTTCTTTGAAGTACTATATCTAATTTGTTGAGCCATATAATTATTCTTTTCGACTTTTGCTATGTTATTGGCGGATGTCTGACAATAACAGGTCAGTTGAGTTTGTCTTTAAAGCGATTTGAGTTCAGGCATAGTTTTGGGCTTTTTTGACTGGACTATATTGCATAGTAGAGATCCATCCAAGTGTATCCATTGGCTTGCCCTTTTCTTTTTCCTACTCCATTTATTAACAAAATTATCGATCAAAAAGGCTTTAATATGACTGTAAACTTGTAAAATGGACTCTGAATTGAACAAAATGTCTCTCCTATAAAACAATTGCATTGGCTTTTTACTCAAGCATTATATGTTATCTGGCCACTCATGAAAGGTGGCAGGATGGTTAAGACGTTCGCCTGCCAACATGTAAACTCTGGGGTTCTGTGTTTGGTTCCCAGCCTCGCCCTTTCTTTTCGCTTTGATGAAAGATATCGAACAGAATTTCAAAGTTTTGAGACTATAAACAGAGGCCCTGTGTGCAAACACACGCAGAACTACCTGTGCGCATGTTAAAACCCGTTCCGCCTTTTGAAAGTGCACGCCATTGTGTTCCGGTATGAGCAGATGACAACAAAATAGAAAATCAGCACGCACACAGGTGTCGTGTTTAGACACCATCCCTGAGGAAATATCGGGGAGTCTCCAGGGGGCGTCGGGGATGTATAGGGCAACGTTCTGGTGGCACCTGCGACGGCACTGGAACCATTTGTATTGGTGATTGCCTTTCCAATGGACCATTCCAGCAAAGTGGAGAAGGGGAGGGGGGCTCTGCTGCATGGGTAATGTCAGCTTTCCCTCCATACTTACGTACCCAGGCTTTGCACTCTAGAGCCTAGAGCGCAACTCCATAGTCTACCGAGACTGACGGATGAATACTAGCCACAATCACAGAATCAAACATTAATTTTGTCATGTAGACCTTCCAACGTGTAAAAGCAGTTGACATTTTTT
>JASPKP010001974.1:7500-10000 GCA_030674155.1 Stramonita haemastoma | reverse complement strand
ATTAAGTGAACTAACCCACTTCCCCACTTCCAAAACTCCTCCTCCTACCCCCGCCCCCCTCCCTACATACACACACACTCACACACCTACACTTTTTTTTTTTTTTTTTTTTTTAAATGTCTAATATCACATTTTGTGAAAAGACGTAAAATGAATCGAACACACACACACACACACCACACACACACACACACACACACACCACACACACACACCCTAATATAATTTATTTCATATCAAATTTTTATTTATTCATTCTTTTACATCAAGGATTATGGAATAAGCACTCATTTGCTTTTTACATCGAGTCTCCGTGTGTATACAGTTTTGTAAATCTTGTCATCTTTTCTCTGAGAGTGAACAGACATTAAATTGATCACACACACACACACACACACACACACAACACACACACACACACACGCACGCACGCACGCGCGCACGCACGCACGCACGCACGCACGCACCCCCCCTCCCCCACCCACACATCGCCAACACCGCCACTGCCACAACAACCAAGAGTTTCTCAGTGAGTCACTATTTTCTCTCTCTCTCTCTCTCTCTCCTCTCTCTCTCTCTCTCTCTCTCTCTCTCTCTCTCTCTCTCTCTCTCTCTCTCTCTCTCTCTCTCTCTCTCTCTCTCTCTCTCACACACACACACACTTATACACACTCACACACACACACACACACACACACACACACACACACACACACACACACACACACACACACACACACACACACGCACGCACGCACGCACGCACGCATGCACCAGCGGTTTCTTAGTGACTCAATAAAAATCATGCGATTCCTTCGCCGTAAATCGCAGCAAAGCCATTGACAATGATTTATGATCTTCAAGCTTTGTTATCGTGTGTAAGATTCTTGCAGGATGACAGAATGATTTAGAGACCCTAAGTTTTTCTTTAAAAAAATATATATATTGCCATTAAAAACTGAAACTGTAATAGTTTTGTATTTATCAAATTTCTATGTATTTGTTTATTTGTTTATTAGTTTGCTTGTCTATTCTTTATGTGGTCCCGGCTGGCTGGCTGTAAACTATATAAGACTGTCAAACGTCGACTTTAACAAAGTTGAGCTTCTAGTTATACTCAGGCATTGGCTGCTGATGAAATGGTCGTTATGAGATCTGTTGAGTCGTTTCCAATGTCTGAACGCTGACCATAAAACATCAGATCTTACCATAGTCCCACTTGTTGTTTAAACACGATTTTGTGTTGGACATTAGCTGTTCATGTCGCGATCAGATGCTTCTGTTCGATTTGTACAGTTCTGCACAAACTACAATAACTTGCCCAGTAGTACCCTCCGTTTTTCAGGAATTCAAAGACAAAAAACACTGCAAAAATGGAATAGTTGTGTTACCGATGACAAAGTCCATTTCCTTTTAATGTCAATTTTGGAGCGGAATGTGAAAGATTGTTGCCAAAAATATTACACTAAATATCCAACTACTCTGAAAGATTGTTGTCAAAATATTATGTTAAATATCCATCTACTCTGATAGATTGTTATCAAAATATTGCGCTTAACATCCAAATACTTTGAAATATTGTTACCAAAAAATTACGCTTAACATCCGACTACTCTGAAATATGAAATAAACCACACCATTTCTCCACGAAACGGAAGACTGTGCTCAATTTTGACCAAACGGTTAATCTATCTATCTACCTATCTATCTATCTTATCTATCTATCTATCTATCTATCTATCTATCTATCTATCTATCTATCTATCTATCTATCTATCTATCTATCTATCTATCTATCTATCTATCTATCTATATCTATCTGTCCCTTTGTCTGGCGACCGTGGGGGCACACCTGAAGACATGACAACCAGTTCCCTCCACTCCTCTCTCTGTTCTGCCTTTCTCAGGGTTTTGTTGAGTCCTAGGCCTGTCCAATGATGTTGTCCTCCCGTCTCTTTCTTGGTCTGCCTCTTTTTCTTCCTCCTTGGACAGTGCCTTGCAGTATTGCTTTTGGCAGTCCTTTTGATCTTGTGACTTGCCTGTATCATTGAAATTTACGCTTCTTCACGGTTGTTAGGTTTTCGTAGGGCCCAATGATTTGCTGGATTCTGCTATACACTTCTTCATTGCTTATGTGGTCTGTGTAGGAGATGCTAAGGAGTCTCCGGTAGCATCTCATCTCTACCGCCTCTACTCTATTTTCCAAATCTGCAGTTATTTTTACTATTTATTTTATTCTTTATTACCAAGGATAATACAATAAGCACTCATGTGCTTTTTTACATACAGTCCCCGTGTGTATGCAGTTTTTTAAATGTCATCTGTTCCCACCGGCACACGATGGTCTACTCTTCCTCCATTCCCCACGGTCCTCCATCCTCCGTAGCAGATTGCCCAACCCAAGGCCTGTCCACTCTCTGATGTTGTCTTTCCATCGTTTCCTCTGTCTGCCTCTTCGTCTCCCCCCCCCCCCCCTTACTGTTCCCTGCAAGACAAACTT
>JASPKP010001974.1:0-2500 GCA_030674155.1 Stramonita haemastoma | reverse complement strand
TACAGCTGCAGAGACTTACAGAGAACTGAACAGAGCAGTCAAGAAGAGTGTCCGGAGAGACAAAAGAAAATACACAGACACTTTAGCCTCAGAAGCACAGTTAGCCTCTGAAAAAGGTGACAGCAGAACTGTGTACAAGATCACCAAGACTCTCACCGGAGGATTCACCAGCAAGACAACAGTAGTCAAGGACAAGGAAGGGAAAGTCCTCATGAAGGAAGAAGACCAACTCAACAGATGGGCCGAACACTTCACAGAAACACTGAACAGACCAGATCCTGATGAAGAGGCGATCATTGAGGACACAGGGTTCCTCATTGAAATGAAAAGAGGACGTATCACACAGCAAGAGATTCAAGAAGCCATTAGACAGGCGAAAGGAAACAGAGCACCTGGTGAAGACAGAATCACTGCAGATATGCTGAAGGCAGACCCCACTGTGAGTTCCAGAGCATTGGAAAATCTCTTCAATAAAGTGTGGGAGGAAGAGAAAGTACCAGACACTTGGAAGAAAGGCATTATCATCAAGCTACCCAAGAAAGGCGACTTAGCAACATGTGGAAACTGGAGGGGCATAAATCTACTCTCTGTCCCGGGAAAAATATTTTGCAGAATTCTCCTGCAAAGAATGAGACAAGCTATCGAGAGAGTTCTCAGAGAGGAACAAGCTGGATTTAGAAGTGGAAGAGGATGTACAGACCAAAATTTTCATCTTTACGCACCATTGTGGAGCAGTCGCTTGAATGGAACTCTTCACTCTATATCAACTACATCGACTTTGAAAAGGCATTCGACAGCATCCATCACCCTCACTCTGGAAGATTCTCAGAGCTTACGGATTCCCACCAAAAGTCATCAACATTCTCAAAGATATGTACGCTGACAACCAGTGCTGTGTGCGCCACAATGGACAACAAAGCGAATGGTTCCACGTGAAGACTGGTGTCAGGCAGGGCTGCGTGATTTCACCAACGCTCTTCCTTGTTGTCATCGATTGGGTGTTGAGGAAAGCTACAGAAGACCGACCAAGAGGACTGGTATGGGGACTGACATCCCGGCTTGAGGACTGTGACTTTGCAGACGACATTGCTCTCCTCTCACACACTCAGACGGACATCCAGGAAAAACAACAAAAGTTGATAAAACAGCAAGAAGCGTGGGACTCAAGATCCACCCAGACAAGACAAAGATCATGAAAGTAAAGACAAAGAGTGCACGGAAGACAAATGTGCGTGGCACAGACTTGGAAGAAGTACAACACTTCAAATACCTTGGCAGCTACATCTCGTCCAACAGTTGATATTGAGAAGGAGGTCTCAACTAGAATTGGTCTTGCAGCACAGGCCTTCAACAGACTGCAAAACATCTGGAAGTCAACAGTCTTGCAGACCAACACAAAACTAAAAGTGTACAAATCAAACGTCCGCTCAGTCCTCCTCTACGCCTCAGAGACCTGGAGGAACCAACAAAAAGATTGAAAGCCGACTCAGAGGCTTTGAAAGCAGGTGTCTTCGCCGCATCCTCAAGATCCACTGGGAACAACATGTTACATAGAGAAGTGAGCAAAAGGACTGGCATCAACAATATCATAGAAGAAGTGAAACAAAGGCGATGGAGGTGGCTGGGCCCTGTCCCCAGGATGAACAAGACCCGACATCCACAAGCTGCACTCAGATGGGCACCACCTGGAAAAAGGAAGAGGGGCAGGCCGTTAGGTACATGGAGGAGAACTATAGAAGAAGAAATGAAAATAATGGGCAAAACATGGAATGAAATCAGCTGGCTTGCCCAAGACAGAGATGGCTGGAGGAGACTTGTTGGCGCCTTTTGCTCCACCGGAGCGAGGAGGATTAAGTACATAAGGTAAGAGTATCATTTGAGGTGAGTACAGGCGGCTTTCTTGAAAGCTTCTTTACTTTGGGATGTTTTTACGTATGTTGGCAGCATGTTCCATAGTAGGGTACCTGAGTATGTGAGGCTTGATTTAAAGAGGTCAATTATAGGGATTAATAGTTGAATTTTGGAAGGATCTCGGGAGGTTATACAAAATTTAGAATAGAGAGTTTGTGGCGCATGACCTGTTATAACTTTATCCATAAATACTCCTTTATTTAGAATAAGCATATCTTTTAATGGAAGAACCTCAAGTTTTGAATAGTCTGATGCACTTAAGGTAGGTTTTAGGAGAACTGCATTGAGTGGTCTTTTGTCAATGCTTTTAAGAGCTTTGAGAGTGTTAGCAATGGCTGTCAAAAAGGTAGAAAAATAATTGAAGAAAAAATGTGAGCATGTAGGAGTAGTCTTTTTCTCTGTTTTGCTGCCTCATCTTCTGTGATGTCCCTGTCCTGCTGTTTCCACACGGCTCATTTCAATCTCACCGCCACAGCCACACCCACATTCGTTATGTCTCATCCTCAGGGTCGGGAATCCACAGGGAGTCCATCAATATCAGGCAACCACATGGGGCCACCAGCCAGAAGGACCCTCAACTTTTACTGGG